>JARUHE010304173.1:0-21384 GCA_031471125.1 Archaeomysis grebnitzkii | reverse complement strand
AATTTTTCCAAAGGCGTATAGTATTGTTTTACAACACTTCAGAAACGACGAAAAAAATGATGGAAGCGATTTAGCGGATACAAAAACAACATTAATCGGCATTAATAATTTTCAGGGGCGATTAATGTTATTACAGAACACTTCTGAAACTATAATAATGTTGGAGGCGGTGTTTTTTGTATAGAAACAACATTAAACATTCTTAATAATTTTTAGAGGAGTTTCCTTTTGTTCCCAAATGCTTTTGAAACTACAATATTCAAGTGTTGATGGCGGTTGGGCGTCGTAAATGTTTTGAGTGAAGTGATGGTTTAACATTGCCTAACTGGCGAGTCAATGATGTGTTATCCCTTTAAAAACTAACTTCATCAAAAAAATAACGAGTTTGTGTCATTTCGACTGTCTGTCGATGAATGTTCGCTCCATATTGTATTGTAAACGTTATACAACGACTTAAGTTTTCGCTTTTAACCGCTCTTCATGAAAATTTTTGACTGGGTATTTTGAATTTAAGTTTTGTGTTAATTTACAACTTATATTAGTTGAAAACAACTTTAATAATCATCACCATGTTGCTATTATTATTATTAACTTCATTATCATGATCAGCAGTTTTCATCATGGTCATCAAAAGCATAATAGTCACAATCGTTATCATCATCATCATCTAAAAGAACATTAAGATTATGGTAACTATTATTGTCACCATAAAAAGCCACATCTTCATCAGCAGCATAACAATCCTTATTATTACCACAAAAATCCTCATTGTCATTATAAACATCATCATTATACTCACCATTGTCTTTTTTTATCATAATCATCATACAACTTTTTATCAGTACCATCTTCATCATTACTATCATCATAAAACATATCTTCACAGAGAGATGGTGGCCGAGTGGATACGAACGTTGCCTGGAGATTAATGCTGCATAAGCAAATCTCACTGGCGCCGGTTCGAGTCCGCTCTAAGCTATTTCATTGAGAATTTGAACGTGGCTGTATTCTCTTAAAATCTCATATGCCAAGCTCACCCCGGCTTGAAGGAGAGCGCCCTATGTCGGCTGCATATCTTTAGGATACACAGTTGTGGGTAATGATGATGAGAATGACAAGCGCTTTGTGAGCTGTTACACAGTTGAAAAGAGCTCTATAAAATTGATGCATTATCATTTTTCTAACAAGGTGATAATCTTAAATAAGCATAACCGTTCTTAATCATTATTATGATTATGAACATCTCAACGCGTAACATTAACATCATCTCCATAATTTTCCTCATTATCATCATCATTGTTTTTGCTTTCTTGAGCATTATAATGATAACTTTTGTTGTTATCATTGCACCGATAAAAATATTTCATTATCACTCGACATATTCGTTCAACAAAATCTCTTCTACTTTCATTCTTTACAGTCACCAGTTCTGCTTAACACGTCATTGCTGGCCAAGTACGCCTTGTTGCCTCCCATCTACAGCGTCATTAGTATCCTCTTTCAATGGTACATCTAACCAAACAATGATTGAAACTAAATGTGGGAATGCACGTCAAACTCGGACATAGTAATGTGTATGTGACATCAAAGTCTGAGACGTGACATGAACATCAATGGTGAAAACCTATGTCATCTTCAAAATGAACGATTAGTGAAACTGATCCTGCAACCAGTATTGTGGATAGACCTCAGGCTGGATCAAAACGTCACGATGTGACAAACAGTGGCTTGAACATAATGAAAAAACAATGCTGTGTATGGAAATCAGGTTCCAGATGAATGTTGTGTACAGGTATCATCGGTGGCACAAGTGTATGACATTTTTCAAATAGAAAAAAGAAAATAATAAAGTTATTAATTATTATTTTTTGTTGTAAATTCCATACTGTGAAAATCAATGGTATAATTCCACAGTATGAAATGTACCATCGGTGGCACAAGTATCTGACATTTTTCAAATCGAAAAATAAGAATAATGAAGTTATTAATTATTATTTTTTCTTGTAAATTCCATACTGTGGAAATATATCATGGATGTCCACTGTATGGAGTTTACATAAAATAAATAATTAATAACTTCATTCTCATTTTTCGATTTGAAAAATGTCAAAATGTGCCACCGATGGTATTTTATGGTTTGAGCGATGATGATAGCAATTATTAATTGTATTTATATGTAATTGTTTTTAGGAGCGGTGAACTTCAATTATTATTAATTACTGTAATTAAAGCTTTAATTTGGTTATTATAATTACAATAAATGCTCGGTTTACGGTTTGCTTTCTATTTGTAATCAAATATTTTTAA
This sequence comes from Archaeomysis grebnitzkii, assembly GCA_031471125.1. Taxonomy (NCBI): domain Eukaryota; kingdom Metazoa; phylum Arthropoda; class Malacostraca; order Mysida; family Mysidae; genus Archaeomysis; species Archaeomysis grebnitzkii. The sequence goes on along the minus strand of JARUHE010304173.1, from coordinate 19,077 downwards.
TGCATGTTCAATTATAATATTTTGATTCATGATAATATTTGTAGAATATGATTTTTTTTGTAAATCAAGATCATGGATTAGTTTTCTGAGCTATCCAATATTGAATATTGGTTGAAATTGCCGAATAAACAATTTTTGGAGCCTCCATTAAAATGGTATTTGGTGAAAATTTTCGAGTTTTTCATTTTGTTTTATTTAACATTAACGAGGAAAGTTGAATTTAATTTAATTTCATCTCACATTAATTATGATTATTATGGGTATGGGCTATTGTTATTAGTGTTGCTATTTATTAAGATGTGTTTGAAAAAAACAGCTTCTATACATGACCACTGATTGTTGTTGTTGTTGTTGGGACGGTGGATGATTTGTGGGGTCTACCAAAAGTTTGCATTTTTCGAAATAATAAACAATTTTAGTTTTACAGAAAAGTTTGTTTCCATGAAAATGAAGAACATAACATTCTACACTGGTGTCACTAAATTTTATCTTAAATCAATATTTACTTATTAAAACTTAAATTTTATAAAAAAAAACTTTAATTTCATGGTTAACCGAGATTTTTATTTGAAGGTTTAGAGAAAGGTTTCTTTAAAACAAAGAACAGGAGATTCTAAGGTAGAATGCCTGAAGGACATTTTTGCCTAAAAATTATACTTTTTTAAATAATAGACATTTTAGGAGTTTTTAAACTTTTTATCATCAAATTCATGATTAACCAAAATATTTTTTGAATTTTTAGAGATTTTTAATTATAAACAAATGAAAGAAAAGGGTTAATATAATAATATATAGAATTGTATTAAAAAATTGAACATTTTAGAAATTTTTAACATAAAAACACAGCTTTTAATGCATAGCATTTACTTGTACTTGTTTTCATTTAAACAAACTTTTCTGTAAAGTTAATATTTTTATTATTTTGAAAACAACGCAAAATTTTGGTAGTATACAAATCATCCAATGTCCCAACAACAACAATCAGAGGTCACTTATTGAAGCTGGTTTTTCAAACACAGCTTAATAATTTATGTTACTGGTTGCTTTTTTCAAACAAACTTAGGTGTGTAACCTGCATTGTCTCTAGTTTATTATAAGATATTAAGACCATCTCAATTAATCATGTAAATTTAAACATAACTTTCAAATTCCTTCTATCAAAAAGCAGTTTAGGTCTAGAGGTGTTAAAATGTTATCAATGTCATTACCTTCATCCTCCAATCCTTTCTTCATTGATATAATAACTCTTTGGCTGTATATTGTGTCCACATTGCTTGTATCCTTAAACTAATTCACCCAAACATGCATCACAACATTAATTTTAAAGTCCTTACCAGTTGCTTTGGTCCAAATGCTTGTCTCCCTTACATTAGCGAGGTTTATGATCATATAAACACAAATGATATTAAAATAGAAGGTTATGCCGATGACCACCAGATCTACATAACATTTAACTCGACTAACATTTCGCTTAACTCTGCAACCACAACAGTAGAATCATGCATAGACTCCATTAGGAAATTTATGCTTAACCACCACCTTAAAATTAATGACGATAAAACCGAAGTCCTGATCGTAGGAAATAAATCTAGTCTATCAAAAATAAATAGTACAATCATTTCAGTCGGAGGTATTAGTGTTTCAACTTCGAACAGCATTTTGAATTTAGGTGTTACATTCGTCGAACACATGTCGCTAAACAAACATATAAATAAAATATGCCAAAAAACTAACTATCAAATAATCCAAATTTCCCAAATAAGAAAATATTTATCCACTTCTGCCACAGAATCTTTAATTCACTCCTTTTTAATGTCCCATCTCGATTACGTCAACTCTATTTTATACAACTTGCCTAAATATCAACTATCTAAGCTTCAAAACAGAGCAGCTAGACTAGTCACAAAGTCCAGAAAGTTTGAACACATCACTCCTATTCTTGCGATGTTCCACTGGTTACCTATAGAAAAATGAATCTTCTTCAAAATTGCATTATTAGTATACAAATCAGTTAATAAATTATCACCCGATTACTTGGTAGATCTCGTACATCCTTATATACCAAGCAGGAACTTCAGATCCTCCGGTAGGAACTTGTTGACTGTTCCAAGCATAAATAAATCATTCGGAGGGAGAAGTTGTGTATGGTCTGGTCCTTGTATCTACAACAGCCTTCCAGATGACATTAAACAGTCACCTTCAATTAGCATTTTTAAAATCATACTCAAAACTTATCTAATGCGAGCTAATGATTAGATAGTTTACGTTTAAAATTTGTTTTCAATCTCTAAAAGAACATTTTTTGTTCTCCTTTTCTTGTTATGTTTTACTGTGTGTGTGTGTTGTGTTTTATTGTTCACACTGAAGCGCCCTAGAAGAAGTAAATTATTATTATTAATATTTTAAACGGACTGATGTCTTGCCAAACAATTTTTTGTTTCCCGTGTTCTGAAAGAAATTATTTAACTAGTTTTTATCACATATTGTAATTTCAAATAATATAATTAATTCATTAAACTTTCACATTCAGAGTAATGAAATAAAAGTAAGATACCCAAATTTTAAAAATAGTTTTAATTTTAAGTGTTAAATGTTGCATAAGAATTTTTTCAATGGTTGATTTGAGGAATGAGGATAGAAAAAACGACCATTTCATGGTCCAAATAGTGTTTCCGTCAGATTTTTAGAAAAGTGAAATCATGTACTAAGAACAAAATTTGGAGAAGTTTTAGAAAGATTCACGAAATGTGGATTTTGAGTTGTTAATTATTTTTTCTCAAGTTTAAATAAATATTTTGTGACTATTTCTTGTTGTTTTCCTATCAACAATCAACAGCATTTAAAAAACTTGAAAATATCTTATAACATCATTATCTACAGAATTATAACAATGTCTGGAGAGCGAGTATCCCTTTCGGATGCCCTGAGCAATGTTGATGTCTTGGATGACCTCCCATTGCCAGACCAACAGCCTGTCATTGAGGCTCAGGCATGTTCGGTGGTGTACATTGCAAACTTTGACACAAACTTTGAGGATCGGATGGCTTATGTTACTGGTGTGGCCAAGTACATGGAAGAAGCTGCAACACATGCTGAACTGGTCTGTTATGTTCTGGTTTTAAATCTGTCCTATAATTGCTATACAAATCTTAGACCATTAGTTGCTTAATTATTTTTAATTTTAAGCGATTCCATATTGTAATGTTTTTTAATTGAAGGTTTCTTGATTTGTGTATCAGAACAAAACTCTGGAAGAAGGAGAGCAACATGCTGTCATGCTGTACACTTGGAGATGCTGCTCAAGAGCCATTCCTCAACCAAAATCCAATGAGCAACCGAACAGAGTTGAAATCTATGAAAAAACTGTAAAAGTACTTTCTGATGAAGTCAAGAAACTCACAAAGTTTATGAATTTCCAAGTAAGTGTTTTCATTATCTTTGTTTGTTTGATTCTGTTATGGTCAGTTTAAAGAGATCATTATTGGAGGGTCGACTATAATGTATTTATTTATTTATTTATTTATTTATTTATAATTATTTATTTATATTTATTCAGTGTACTATTATTTTCAGCGAAGAGCAATAGAAGTCTTTTGCAATCAAGTGAAGCGATTATGTCATCAAGAAAAGCGGAAAGATTTTGTGTCTGAAGCTTATCTTCTCACCCTTGGAAAATTCATAAACATGTTTGCTGTTCTTGATGAGCTTAAGAATATGAAGTCAAGTGTCAAAAATGATTATTCAACTTACAGAAGGTAAAAATAAAAACAATTTGATTTATGTATTTTTGAATTGTGCAAAAGAATTTGTATTTATTGAAAGGTATGTTACCTGGAAGATACTATGATAATATTATATAAATGTTAGAGTGAGAGAAGAAGCCTAACCAAAACTAGAAGGCTTTGCCAGAGTATAAGCTAACTATAATAAAATCAATTGATCAATCATGCAAGACCATTTAAAGATAGAAGTAATTTGGTTGCAGCCAACTAGATAGCAGACTTTTGTTTTCTCATAGATAGAACAGTAATAGCTTCTACTGATTTTAATTTAATTCTAACAAAAATCGATATTTTCATCCCTAATAGTTTTTTGTATTTTCAACAGAGCCGCACAATTCCTTAAAGTAATGAGTGATACACAATCTTTACAAGAATCACAAAATCTTTCAATGTTTCTGGCAACACAGAACAAAATTCGGGATTCATTGAAAGAAAAGCTTCAGCAAATTCAATCACATGAAGATCTTTTGTGTAAGTCTATTTTGTTCTCATCATTGCAAAGTATAAACAATTCTACAAAAATTTAAGTTTTTTTGAGCAAGCGAAATGAAGTTGAGACTAGCAGTTAGTATTTCGTAGTTGTCTTGTCTTGTTTAATGTATCATTTCACTTTCAACAAAATGTTTATTGCTACATAGGTAACTTTTACTATCAACATTTCTTCATTTTCTTGTTTATTTATTGGGCATTTGATGTTTTTTTATTTTTTGTGGCTTTTAATAGTTGCTCTACCTTGAAACTGCTTGGTGATCTCGAGTTAATATCCACATTAATGCAAGCTTCTATCTTTGAGGTTTAAGCTTGAGTGAAATTTTCATGCACCTAATAATTATGAAGAAAAATTGTTTGCCATAAACTGTCTTTCAATATTGCATTGCCAACCCCTTAAAATTTCTTTCATTTTTGTTGTGTTAACAATGTTGAGCCAGCTTGGTTTATATTTTGTAGAGATGGTGAAGAAATGTTTCTTTTTGCTTCAGATTATTCAGTTTAGGTATAATTATTTTTGACATTTACTTGCATCCATTCACATTTATGAGATCGAACATGAAATAGCACAGTTTGACTTTTTGAAGTAGTCCTATTTTTATGCTAATTATGTCATACCTGTTATTTTTTAGGTGATGTTGTGAACATATCTGTACAGATGTTTGAGAACAAAATGTATTTAACCCCAAAAGAGAAGCAAATGTTGGTGAAAGTGATGGGTTTTGGACTGTTCCTGATTGATTCAGACCTGAGCAACATCAACAAATTGGACCAAAAGAAGAAACTTCGCTTGGATAAGATTGACAAGATCTTTAAGGTGCATGGACTAACCTAGGCAGTTTCTTAAGTGTAACATTTCATTGAGGGAAATGGTAAAATAATTTGTAGGACGAACAGAACATCACAATTTTATATTGGCTGTACAGTGTACGAGTAGAAAAATTCTATCTTCTAATTTGAACAAAATTTATGTTAACTTTATTCTCTTTTTATTGTCTTGAAAGTTAATCATTCATTTGTAATATTTTCCTTTGGAAGTTTTTATTCTTTAAGATCTCTTGCATTCTGTGAGTGAGAAGAAAAATGTTTATAATGATTCCTATCTAGATATGGTAACAAAAGTAACGATTTTGTATTAATTAAAATTTCTGTTTTCAGAACCTAGAAGTAGTTCCCTTGTTTGGCGATATGCAAATTGCTCCTTTCAATTATGTGAAGCGGAGCAAGAACTTTGACAACAAAATGTGGCCTTTATGCAGTGCAAACACTACAAGTCCTCAGGCAGACCTTATGTGTCATTTACCCAGAATAAGAGAAGAACATATCAAATATATCTCTGATCTTGCCAGATACAGCAATGAAGTGAGTAGTTTTCACCAACTGTCAATTCTTAATTGAGTAAGTTTTTTCCATGAGAAATGTAGATGCATAGAAAAATAATTGAGCAAGAAATTACTTTAGAATATAATGGTTGTATTTACCAAATGGATATATTAATGAGTGTTTGCTGGAGAATCAGCATAAATTCATCAGTGTGTGAAAACACTTTTATAATTAAATTTAGTGTAACTTTATTTTGTATAAACTTAAAATTAAAATTTCTTTAAGGTAATCACAACTTACAAAGAAACTGCAAGAACCGATCCTGAAAACAAAGACATTGCCGAGCTAGCTTTACGAGGACTGCAACTCTTGAGTGAATGGACAAGTGTGGTTACAGAATTGTATTCCTGGAAGCTGCTTCACCCAACAGATCACCATTCAAACAACAAATGTCCTCAGGATGCAGAAGAGTATGAAAGGGCAACAAGGTACAACTACAGTGATGAAGAGAAGTTTGCACTGATCGAGGTAATAGCCATGATCAAAGGGTTGCAAGTACTCATGGCAAGAATGGAAACCGTTTTTCTCGACTCTATCCGACGCAACATTTACCAAGAGACTCAAGACTTTGTGCAACTCACCCTCAGAGACCCTCTGCGAAAGGCAATCAAGAACAAGAAGGACATGCTCCGCAGCATCCTTGTTTCCGTGAGAGAGACCAGTGCAGATTGGATGAAAGGCGCCGAACCTCCCGAGGACCCCGCCTTGAAAGGAAAGAAAGATCCCGACAACGGGTTCGAAATTAAAGTGCTTCGCAGGAATGTTGGTAAGTTGCCCAAGGATACTTGTTCTTATTGCTGAAACATTCAGCTCCCATGGAGTGGAGTGGCTTACACTTTTGAGATTTTTGTAGTTAACAATCTTAAAAGATGTAAAGTTTTTTTTTGTAGTTAAAGTTTTATCAGAACTTTGTTTAAAATCACTTCTAAGGAAATGTAGTTTGTATACACTTGCAAATTATTATTAGAAAAGTTGTAGGCTATGATCTATTTCAGTTGTGAGAGTGATTAAACATAGAAAATAGATGAATTTATATCAAATAGGTAATGGTATCTTATTATGCTGCATTTGAAAAATGCAGCTTCAATACGTGACCTCTGATTATTGTGGATGATTTGTGGACTCTACCAAAATTTTGCATTTCTTTCAAAATAATATAAAATATTAATTTTGCAGAAAATGAAGAACATCACATTCTATACTGATATCACCAAAGATTTTTTTTCTTAAATCAATATTTACTTATTAAAACATACATTTTATAAAAAACTTTAAATTCATGGTTAACCAAGACTTTTATTTGAAAATTTATAGAAGTTTATTTAAAACAAATGAAAGAACAGGAGATTGTACGGTGAATACCTGAAGGACTTTTTTTGCCTAAAATTTTTACTTTTTTAAATAATAGACATTTTAGGAGTTTTTAGACATTGCCAATTCATGGCTAACAAAACAATATTTGAATGTTAGGAGATGTTTTTATTTTAAACAATTAAAAGAAGGGTTAATATTATAATATATAGAATTTTACAAACTTTTAACATATAAACACAGCTTTCTATTAAAGTTAATGCAATGATTTTTAAAATTAAAATAAATATTTTAATCTCTAATTTCTTAAAGGCCCATCTTCGACACAACTGTACATGGTGAGAACGATGCTCGAATCTCTCATATCGGACAAATCTGGTGGCAAAAAGACGCTGAGGAAAGAATTAGATGGCCAGCACTTGTGCCAAATTGACGATTTCCATAAAACTTCTTTCTTTTGGACGTATCTTCTGAACTTCAATGGTAATTGTCCTGATACAGCAAACAATATGTGTGCTTGTACAATATAAAGAAAATTTTATTTTTTTACTTCAATATTCAAATTTCAATGATTGTTTTATATTACAATAACCTAAAGTTTGTATTGCCATGTTATATTTAGAAAAGGGTAAGATAAATTAACAATGAGAATCTTAATATCTACCTCTCCCCATATGATGAAAATAATTTTGTTGAAATTATCTTCTGCAGAAACACTCCAATACTGCTGTGATCTGAGTCAACTTTGGTATAGAGAGTTCTATCTTGAAATGACAATGGGAAGACGAATACAGGTGGGTAAACACCCTGATTTTTTTTCTTTCCTTATATTGCTTCATATTAGAATGTTGATTTGTTATATCTTGTTTTTAGGTATTTAATTCTTAGATTAACTCTGGACCTAAAAGTTGTATAAATCAAGTAGAATTTCTGTATTTTAAATAATATGTATGTAAGCCTACTGTACTCAATTAGAACCTAAATTCTCTAGAAACCAAACAAATACTTCGAGACCTATTTGTCATAAATGTAATTGTTTTTGTTTGTTCGTTTATGTCCTCCTGAAATTCTCCTTACATAAACTTTCCCTAATAATTAAATGCTTCTTCAGATCCTTTTGTTTGTTTAAATTAATGCTCTTCTCTTCTCTGTTCAAAATAGTTGGCTAAGAGTAAGTTAGTTTCTACCAATCCATTATAATCGTCTATGTATTTCGATTGTAATGTAAGTCCTGGTTATTATGTGCTTGTGAAGATATTTAGAATAAGAATTTTTAGAATATAATAAAAAAAATAATTTAAACAAATTGTTGAGGAAACAATTTTTCCTTCATTATCATCATGCCCTTCTTTCTACCAATTTATATTGCCCATTGCACATGTCTTCCGGGATTGCGTCCAGTCGTTTTTCTCTTTTTAATACAAACTGCAATTGATGGTTGGGCATATTTAAGTAAAGGTTCTTGTTGTGAGTATGCCAGCCTCAAAGCTCTAGTAAGGTGTTGCTATTCCGTCTTTGGCATAGTGGTTGTATCCAAAATATTCACGTTTTCCTTCCACCTACAGTGATTTATATTTCAAATGAAATGTTATGAAGTGTACATTAAATGTTAGCCAATTTTTCATGTTAGATAAACCGTTTGTATTCCTACACACAAGACATTATTGACCGCTGCCCTTTGTTGTTTTTAAACCTAAAACCTAAATCATAAACTGGATAGATCTAGATTTTATTTAAATTGGTCATTGATATGGATTTCCGTTTCATCTCTTCTTCATCGTGTTCTCTGTTTACATAAACATACCTTGGCATCATAATTGGTTTATATATTTTAGCTGATTGAAATAGAGTTTGAGCTTAATAAACATAATTATGATAGGTTTTCCAAGCTTTTGTGATTCTCATTTTTATCAAGCATGGCATTATATGAAGGCTCTATATCAGTTTTATTTTTCCATTGTTGTCTGCATCTGAAAATATATTGCTATTAAATAGCTTTATTTGAAGAGTTACAGAGAAATTTCATTAATAAAAGTTGTTTGTTATAACCAGCTAATTTTATAGTAAGTAATTTTACCAAAATTAAAATTTACGAAGTTTTAAGCCAAAAACCCACATTTTTAACTTTATTATTTTTGAATAAAGATTAAAAGATTTTTATTTGTTGAAGAAAAGTTGTTTCTCATAACCATTTAACCTAACCAATACTATCAAAAGTATTTTTAAAATCTTTATTTATCTAACAAAAAATAGAATATTTTACTTTAAAAAAATTTTGAGCAAAAGCTTAAAGTTTTTTATTGGAAGAATTACACAAAAGTTGTTTACATTGACTAACTATCAAGAGTATTTTTCCAAATATCTTCATGAGTTAGTTTTTTAAAAGGTACATAAAATTGTGTTGAACAAAAGTTGTTTATTATGAACATCCAACCAATACTACCAAAAGTATTTGTTCTCATAAATTCAATATTTATCAAACAGAAAGTTTGTTGTTTGTTGAGCCTAGCTAGTGATTAAGACATTTTTTTCTCTTATTCTCCTACCTTTCTTGCTTGCTCTACTATGGTTCACACGGCTATAGGCCCGTTCATTCATTCTACTATGGTTCACAAATTCAAATGTATTGTAAACAAATGTGAATAATTGTAAAAGAGAAAAAGCTGAAGTTTTTGTGCAAATTCATCAAATGCAAATCATGCGGGAAGCTGCGGTTAGTTTAGTGAGGAAGCATGTTTTAAATTTATGTGAATGAAATCCTTAGTTGCTGCCCTCTTATCTTCAGAGCTCTTTCCTGTGAGAGAGTACACCTTGGCTTGGCTGACGAGGATTTTAAATGAAGTTGCCCCGATTCAAGATTTGGTTTTATCGGCTTTGATTAATTTGTTTTAATTTTGAATCCTTTTTATGTTACTTAGTTAATGTATTGTAGTTTGAAAGTGCTAAATACCCTCACAGTGCAGCGCTGGACATTGGCCCGTTTATTTATATAATCAATCAATCAAACTACTTTCCAACCAAAGTCTACAATTTAATATTCACTCAATTGTGTTTGCATAATTGTAAAATGTTCATTTTTTGTTTTGTTAAAAGTTTGTTCAAGTTTTTGCAATTGGTGCACATCAAATAATTTACATGCTAAAAATATATTTCAAGTTTTTTTTATGAAGGATGGTTTAAAAAATTGTAAAATCTGATAAAATTAAAAGAAGACAAGACTTACATTGGAAAGTTATAGATGTGTAATTCATTCTAATGTTATCCCTTGGTTAGTTGGTTGTATTCTTTCTTGAAAGTTAAATTCACAGCAAATGTAACATGCTTATTTTTGGCTAAACTTTGGTTTTAATACATACAAATATTTCAGCTTTATGTGAACAATGAACACAAATTTGCTTCATTATCTACATTGTGTTCTACAAAAGTCTTACTGTTGTGAATCCACAAAAAATAATATTTTTAGATAAAAAATCTACAATGTTTTATTTAAATAGGATTTTTTTTGTATAATTATGTTGAAACATTAACGGTCAATCAAGTTTTAATTTCTAAAAAGTAAAGTTAACATTGTATTAAAATTAAAATATAAAGGATGCAAAAAGTATGTTAATATATTTTAAAGTTTTATATATGGTATTTCTTAATTTGAGGCATTGTTGTATCCTCCTTAAACCTTGTTAACTTAGTGAGGCTACATGATAAAGTTTTTCAAACAGAAATGTAAATTGGCACCTGCCATTCTATAATGATATAAAGCCAAATATAGTTCATTTAATGTTTATATTACCCTAAATTAAAAAATAAATTTCAGGTATATAATTAGATTTTTTAATACTTCCTGTTTCACAGAAGGTTATGCTCGGAAATATTTTTTTAAAGTTCATCTTGTATAGGAAATAAAAATTTTAATTACTTTCTTGTGTTCAATTGTCAATTAATGATTGGAGACTTGAAGTTTAAAAAGAAGTTCATCAGCGTGATTGTCTGATCAGTCTCATTTATTCATAGTTCCCTTTTTGTTAAAATTCTTCTTTCTCACCATTTACTTTTGCTTCTCTTTCCCTGTTCGTAACTGACACGCGGTGCCGATCTGCGGGCGCAGAAGTGCACAGTTCCCCACCAACACAATGAGGAATGCAAAGATATTATCATCATGGAAAAGAGAATTCAGGTATCCTAGATTTTACATTGCGGCGAATGATTTCGTAACACTTTATGGTTGTCATGGCAGTGTGCACAATGATTGAGGGAACTTTTTACTTTGTTTTTCATGATGCAGAATCAAAATGTTTTTACTTTCAATTTTTATGTTTACATGTTGACATTAAGTTTTATTATGATAATGCTCAATTTTTTGTGCTAATTGTGGATGAGACAGTTTTAAATACGAGTAAAAAAGTTTATTTACCAATTAAAACATTTTGATTTATAAAATTGTTTTCTAATATTTTTATAAGATTGTAATTCCCTCGGAAATTGTTTGTTATAGTGCCAATAATATTGTATTGTGCACAAAACTAAATATTTTTCTATTTATAAAAGTATAAACATATTTCTCCATGCATGATCACTTTTCAATACCAATATCATTGATGGCTGAAATACTTTAAAGTGTTGAAATCTTTCTATGTATGTTCATATTTAGCTTCCCTTATAATTTACCTCCAGCTGATTACTTTTAAAGTTTGATTAATAGACGTCATTATATGATAACTGCACATACTTTTATTTATTGATCTTATGTTATATATTTGCAACAAGTGTTGTTTAATACTTTATTTTATTAGCCTAGATTATAGTAAAAGTAAAGAAATACTCCATAGATAGAGCTTTTACTATTCGAGTAGATATTTTGAGCTTTTTAAATTACTGCATTTGTTGTAGTTAGATTTAGTCAGGCTTGAAGATTATAAAAATGGTTTAAGTTATCTAAATTATAAGTTTTATAGTTATTTATATGGTTTTACTTTCTGATTTGTTGTGTTGGTAATGGTTATTTTCAATTAATGTAATTTACAACTCAAATATGTTTTTAAAAATAATTTTAGTTGTGAAAATAACATAGATAGAAGGTGGAAATCATTCATAATTCATCAACAAAAATGTTATGAAACTATAATTTTTCCTCAGGCATACTTTTTATTAAAATGCATCCCCACTTCTGAAAATTGAAACATAAGTGATAAGGTTTGAAAAAGCTAACAGCAATATAGTCTATCTATTTTGATTTATCTTAGAACATTTGTTAGTTTAAAAATTTAATTGTTTGTGTTTTATATTTACTGTTTTTTTGCATTTATTGATAGACTCCAATGGAAATAATGATTTGTTATTGACACTTTCACATGAATGATGATAGTATTAAGCAGGTTATAAAAGCAAAAGTTTTACAATTACCAATTAATTAAGAAGACTCTTTAGTTAAGCTATTTAATGTTTAACAACAAAATATGTGTATCTGAACAACAAGTATTATGCTGTTGTTAGTGTAAATTTAATTGCTCTGAAAATTTGAACTTCAAGTTATTCTTCTTTTTATGTTTGAAAAACCTCTAATTTAAAAAAACAACTTAAATTATATATAATTATAGGTTTGAGTAACTTTCTAATCCATATACTTCTACAACTTTAGGCCTCACTAAAGGTTCCAAGAGTGTTTTATTTCGAATAGTTCTTGAATGTGGTTACGTCAGCAGGAAGGAAGAATTCTATGTTGTTTACATGCTTTGGGGTCCACACTTGGCTTGGAGATTAATTAATAATAGTCAACAGAGTAGTGTCAATGCCATAGGATCACTATGTAAAAGCCTTCCAAACATCACCTATAGAATCATTGCAAGTCGAGGCTGGTTTTTCCCCTTTAGACCTACAGAGGGAGGAACAATATTTTCGACTCTTATTTGAAACCAAGAGTCTTGATAACTGTGATTTCAAATTGAACACTTTGACTCCAAGTATAAATACAACCCAAAACTGCAAACCACTCTTAGGGACAAGAGGGAGCTCACCATCTTTTTGGAACCACTACAGACCTTAGAGGAAGCTCCTTTGGCTCTTGATGGGATAAAGATCTGGTACCAAGCGAGACTACAGCGAAACTCAACTTGCTAAACATTCTTTGTTGCATGTCTAGATCTATCAAAATAATCATGTTTATACTGATGGATCAAAGAGTGGGGACGGTGTCTGTTTTGCTGTGGTGTATGGACCAAACAACTCAAACTGCCTTAAAGGATCCCTACTCTCTAAAACAACAATATACACAGCAGAACTATATGCTCTTGAGGCTACCCTATATATGATAGAAGCATCCAACTTTTCCTGGGATTGATGATGAAAATATTGTAGGGGCTAAGCACTTTCTGTAACCTGATTGTGCCGATAACTAATTCCTCACAGAGATTACACCTTACGAAGTTCAACAGTTAATGTTAAAAAATTGTCATTCATTTGAGAAAAAACAAGAAAAGATATCCTTTTGAAATAAAATTTTGATAAACAATGCTTTAGAGCTATAATTGCTACATTTTCTGTAGGAATTACTATTGGAGTGGGCAATGTGGAAGCCTAAATCATTGGCAAATTTGGCAAATTTTCTTTCTATAATTTCTTCAATCTACAAAAAAATAAACTGAATTCCAATCAAAAAAATGAATCCAAATTTTCTTTAGCACCTAAAAATAAATAGAATGTATGTTCTCATTAAAGATACTTTAACACTTCCTCCAGTCTTTAGTCTGTACTTGTAGTCAAGAATTCTAGCAATTTATATAATGTGAAAGTTTCGATAAAAATACCTTTCTTTGTTTTAGTTTATAGTTTTTATTGAAGTACACATTTTATTTTTTATGCACTTTGTTTTTGTTAAATAACTTGTTTTTTATTAATAATTGAAATGTTTAATTCTAAAAGTTATTATATTTATTAAAGTTCGAACTGTTTGAAATTGTTTTCCAAAGCCTATTTAAAATCCTGCAGATTGTGATGCTTAATTTAAAAGTATGAACATTTTTATGTGGGAAAGATACTTTCCTAAAGTCTTGTAGGGTACAATTAATTACTGATTTAAATATTTTATAATTACAATTTTTGTTAATTTTAAAATATATTTATTTGAGCTTAATTTTACATCTTACTCTCCTCTTTTTGTTTTGGTGTGGAGCCTATTTGGGGACTTGATAAATAAAAGTTTTCATGTTTTTATCTCCGTTTTTCAGTTCCCAATTGAGATGTCAATGCCGTGGATTTTAACAGAACACATTTTACGAACAAAAGATGCTTCTATGATGGAGTAAGTGTTTGAACATTTGTTACGTTGCTAAAATTGCATGCGAGTGTTATGTTTGATTCATCATTGGACATTGGTTTTTTAAAGTGTAAACATTTTTAGAAAAATACCGGTATGAGTACATGACTAGGAAGACCAAATGACTAACCCTTTAAGTTGTAAATGACTTACATGACTAGGAAGACCTAATGACTAACTCATTGAGTTATAAATGACTTGCATGACTAGGAAGACCAAATGACTAACCCTTCAAGTTGTAAATGACTTACATGACTAGGAAGACCTAATGACTAACCCTTTAAGTTGTAAATGACTTACATGACTAGGAAGACCAAATGGCTAACCCTTTAAGTTGTAAATGTAATGGTCAAACAGGAAATTTCATTTTTTGCTGCTAAATAATTGAGTTTCAAAATTTGACATTCCTAAATAGTATCAACAAATATTTTCATGAAATAAAATATATTGACATTTGTGTTGAAAAAAACATTTTTCAATGTTACTATATTTATGTTAGATTATGTTATTATTTATTTATATTATGCAAGAATTAACATTTATATGATAGTTAAAAAATAATTTTGATTTACAAAAGTAAAGTCTTTATCAAAATGTAATGTTCTTAGGAGTAATTTTTTTCACATACAAATTAATAACTTCTCTTTTTGTTAGTACAGTACTTTCGTTTTCTAAGTAAATTTCATAAATACATGATGTAACTATATAAACTTATCACAACATTATAAAAATTTTGGACCAACCTATCACCTACTGATGTTCTTCCTATACAAAATCATAAAAAGTATGGATTAAATGATCACCTACTGATGTTCTTCCTATACAACATTATACAAGTATGGATTAACCATTAACTGGTGTTATATAATATCTACAATGATTCTTAAAAGTATTAATGTTGACCTTCTTTGATCTAATCCTCCACCACCTTGTGTTGCTCACGGGGAACAAAGCAAATAATTCAATTTATAGTTAAAATAATGGTAATATGAAACATAATTCTGATGTTAGAGCATCAATTGGTTAATATGCTTATTTGTTACCCAAAAAACGCCTAAATACTTGTGTGTAAGAATATTCTAATGTGCTGTTTTATGTACCAATTTTATGTTTGAATAAATATAGTTTTGTCCTTAATGAAATGAAATTTTGCAGATGTGTCTTATATCCATTGGATTTGTACAATGACTCAGCGTATTATGCACTCACACAGTTCAAGAAACAGTTTCTCTATGATGAAATTGAGGCAGAGGTCAATCTTTGTTTCGATCAATTTGTTTTCAAACTTTCCGAACAAATTTTTGTTTATTACAAACATCTTGCAGGAAGGTGAGTTTTATTTATATAAAATTCAAGTTTACTTAGTTTTTATTGAGATATTTCATGAAAATATAGATTCTCTTGCCAAACCCATTCGTTCGTAGTTAGAAAGTTTTTTGTTCATTTTTCATCAAAGAAACTTCAATAATCATTGAAGCTTCACATCAATATTGTGCATATTTTAGTTTCATTAAGTTTATTTTTAAATTTTCTGTATGATTGAATTTTTTTTCTAATGGCTAATTTTTTCAGCATTCTTCTGGATAAAAGATTTCGAAGTGAATCAAACCAGTTTGCTAAAATGAACAACTTTCCACCAGCAAATAGGTACGAGACTTTGTTGAAACAAAGACATGTGCAACTTCTTGGACGAAGCATAGATTTGAATAAACTAATTTGCCAAAGAATAAATGCTTCCATGCATCGCTCATTAGAAGTTGCCATTGCAAGGTTTGAAGCTGCAAATATAACTTCTATTGTCGAGCTGGAAGGACTTCTCGAAGTAAATCGATTAACACATAAGTTGTTAAGCAAACATCTAGCCTTAGACGACTTTGATGCACACTTACGAGAGGCTAATCATAACGTGCTAGCTCCCTACGGCCGGACTACCTTGCACGTCTTCTGGGAACTAAATTATGATTTTCTCCCAAACTATTGTTACAATGCAGCCACAAGTAGATTTGTGAGAGCAGAGGGAATTACTTTTGCCCAGCAAATTGCTAGGGATAAAATTCCGAACAATCCTCCGTATTTGGTTTGGGGATCCAAGCAATTAAATTTGGCCTTCACTACTATTTACTCTCAATATGCAGGCTTCGTCGGACCACAACACATGCGTGCCATCGTTAGAGTTCTTGGGTATCAAGGCATTGCAGTGGTGATGCAAGAATTATTGGAAATCATCCGGTCCCTAATACAAGGAAATATTCGTGATTTTGCCCAACAGTTGCTGGCAGTGATGCCAAAGTCGTGCAAACTACCACGTTATGACTATGGGTCACCTGGTGTCTTGGGCTATTACCATGCCAATCTTCAGGACATAGTGCAATACCCAGATGCTCGTACTGAATTGTTCCACAACTTCCGAGAATTTGGAAATGCATTACTGTTTTGCCTATTGATTGAGCAATCTCTAACACAAGAAGAAGTTTGTGACTTGCTGCAGGCAGCACCCTTTCAAAATATTCTCCCAAGACCATACTGTAAAGAAGGTGAAAAACCTGAGACTAAACAAAAAAGGCTGGAGTCCAAATATGCTCCATTACAAGTTGTTGCAAATATTGAACGTCTTGGAACTGCTAAACAAGCCATGATTGCTCGGGAAGGTGACTTATTAACAAGAGAAAGGCTTTGTTGCGGCCTATCGATTTTTGAGGTCATTCTGACGAGAATACAAACCTTCTTGGAAGATTCGATTTGGCATGGATCACCACCCACAAATGGAGTTATGAATGTGGATGAATGCACTGAATTTCATAGGCTGTGGTCTGCCCTTCAGTTTGTCATTTGCATTCCTGTAGCAGCTAATAATTTCACCCCAGAGCAATTGTTTGGAGAAGGCTTAAATTGGGCAGGGTGCTGTATGATTGTCTTGTTGGGACAACAGCGAAAGTTTGAGGCCTTAGATTTTTGCTACCATATTCTTAGGGTTCAAAAAGTTGATGGTAAGAACGATGAAGTGAAAGGAATAAAACTCAAACAAATGTGCGACAGAGTTCGGCGCTTCCAGGTGTTAAATTCTCAGATATTTGCCGTTCTTAATAAGTACCTGAAAGCAAACGATCCAGAAAATCTTCCCGTAGAACACGTCAGGTGCTTCCAACCACCTATTCACCAATCGCTTGCCAACCAAACATACCAACGACCTGACCATTTACGTTGACTAGGTCTGAAACTCTAAAATCAATCCATAACTGTATATACTGTATTATATAATCTTTTTCGTTAGTTATGTTATTTTCTAAATGTTTCTTAATGCCAAATTGTACAAAAACTAAGACTTGAATGAAATTCAAATTGCTATTTTAACCTTTTCAAAATAAATAATAGTTACAACTTTAAATTGATTTGCTTGATTTATTAATTAATATGAATCTTCTTTCATTGGAAATGAAATTCAAAGCAAGGTAAAATTTAGTTCTTGTTCTGCCGTATGTAAGAATAGCAATAAAATATTAAATTTAAGAGCCAACTTTATGAATTTTTCTCTGCAAATAATAAGTTTTAAATCTATGTTCCTGTTTTGTCTTTTTAGTATTAAACTATTTTCAATTATACGTTCAAAAAATAAATCCTAGAATGAAACATGACTGAAAATAAAATATTTGGTTATTCATGGTTAAATATAGTAAGAGATCATGTTTGCTTCCCATTAATTATATAAATGCTAACCATTTATAATTGCTTGTAAACTTAGTTCTACTTTCCTAAATTTAATTCCCTAACAATTTATTTGATGGAAAAATCATTCATTGGATAATTGTTTTTTTTAATGAACTCTCGACTTGTTTTGCCTCTTTTCTGATGATCAGAATTACAATGTTGAATAGTCTGAAGTAGCTTGACAAAGTTTCGTTTTTATCAGATTATTTTGTTTTTATCAATAGTTTATATATTTTAAGTGTTCAAAAATTATTCCTACTATAGCATGTATATATATATATTTATATTTCTCCTGGAGATAAGTATTTGTAAGCCTGATTATATTAATTATTGTAATACTTTTTTATATTATTAAAACTATCTTGACAATTATATAAGACTTCAAAATGATTGTGCACTGTATATTTCAACACAAATAAAATTAATTTTTATTGGTTGGTTTTGTATTTTCATTAACAGTTTTAACAATTTAGGTGAAGGTAAATGCTAGTTTTTTATTTATTTTTATTTCAATTTTTTTATGGAACAAAGTTTATAGATAATGAGCTGAATAATAACTTTGCTTAAATAAATAAATCTATTTCTATAGGTTTTTTCCCTAAACATTATAGTTTTAATGAACTTAAAAATATTTTGCTATTTTTTTATTTTACATTTTTTTTAGAAGTTCTAGGTTTTTGTTTTTTACTGAGAACATGTGTTACCTCTGGTTGATGGATGCCCTATTATATCAAAAAAATGTAGATAATTTGCTACTACATACTGAAAGGAAGCTATGAACTAATCAATCAAGTTCTAGATCCCAAAAGATACTAATAATTTTATCTGAATGCTTGCATTGAATGGCTGTTTTTTGTTGTTCAACAAGGGATTTAGTTCTTCAGTTTTTCTTGTTGTACTGCCAAGATTATGAAATTATTTATCATTCTTGTTGTAAATATAATTTTGTATTCTGTTTTATGATAGAAATTAATGTTTGACAAAAAGTTCTAAAGGTATATTTCATTTTTCATTGATTCAATTTTTTTTTTTTACAGCACATTAGCTACAATGGCAAAGAGCGCTGTCGCCAACAGCATCTGGTGTTCCCAGACGGTCACC
>JARUHE010304162.1:0-12577 GCA_031471125.1 Archaeomysis grebnitzkii | reverse complement strand
TTTCTGTTATGTAGTCATTTTTTCTTTTTATTTTAACAGTTCTCCCGAAAATGTTTTTTAGATTATATTGAAGATTTGCTTGTGCATATGATTTCAGAGTCAAGAAGATGCTTGAGTTCATTTTGAGCTGCAGATAGTTTCTTTGGAGGTAATTGACGATGCTTGTAAAAACTAGGTGGTGCATCATTTGTCACGATATGATTAACTTTTACCAGCACTTTGTGGACCTGTTTTAGGTGACACAAGTTGCTGAAGAGTTTTTTAAAATTTCTTGAACTTTGACTGGCAAATCTTTTAAATTCTTTACATTAATGTTCATTTGTATTTTGCTGTTGTGAGGGAATTTACACCACGGCTTACATGTGTGGGCTCTATTACCAAAGTAAAGATGAGAATGACAAACTTTTGGTCGTTGATCGGAAGAAAATGGTCGTAAACCGATAGGAATTGAAGATTGATTGCTTGATGGATGATTTCTGTTTTGATATTGAGTTTGTGGTTGACGTCCAGGAGGTTCAGATGGGTTAGAAGAATTACGAGCAGCTAAGTTCCAGAAACTGTTGTGCATTGGTATCAGTTCATCAGCCAAACTACCTAACTGAGTAAGGGTCATATTCTTCTGAGCAGCTATGGCAGGTGATATAGTTTGAGGTAGAGCTGATAAAAATTTATGGTATATTAGTTCTTGGCACTCACCAATACCAGCCTTCCTTGCAAGTGTTTGCAATTCCTGCAAATATATAAAAAGGACGGCCCATCATGGTGGTTTCGCCTTCAAAAATGTCAACGGGAATATTGGTTACAGTGTTAGGAGGTAATGCACTTGATGCATTGAAAATTTTTGTTCTTGTTGCAGTGATGTTTCTAAGGTGAAATTGTGCTTCGAGTACGGCAAACCAGCCTCTTGCAGAAGTTTCACAAAATTGGGTTGGTTTGATGGTGATGCTGTTGGCATTGTTGGCAGAAGTTGCTAGTTGAGTAAGCTTGTTCATTGTGAGAAATTTTGGATTTTGATCGCTGAAATTGAGGAGATTCGACGCTGTGGCAATGGAAACAAGCTGTTTCGTAAACGATGTGTTGATGAGTAGTCTCACGCATTGCTTGGGTCACCAATGTGGGGTTTTGGAGTGATTAGGCAGAATGAAAGTCTGACTTTCAGAAGGTTTTATTCCAGCGACTGATTGATTTTTTAGTCACAGTTACCAACTTGAACTTCAAATCTTTTGATTTATTTTTCTTTTTTTATTTGATCAAGCAAAGTTTTTATATTTTCATTTTTAATATCTTATTTACATTTAAATTTAACATTTTAACATTTATGAATGATACAAAATATTGACCTAATATTAAATTTATAAATTTAATAATTTAACAATTTAACATTTACGTTAACACAAAATCTTGATATATTATTATTATTATAAGGTTTTAATTTTGACTTAAGTCACTACAATTGTTTTGTAGGTTGTATTGATACCATTGTTAGTATTTTATTATGTTTCACAAGAAGATATTTTTAATGATTGTTTTTTGTTATTATTTATTATTTTATTATTGTCTTATTTTTATTCTAAAGTGGATAGTGGGCTTGGGGGAGGGGTGAAGTTTACAAATCAATGATCATTGAACAGTGAATGCAACCAGTAGTGAGATACACAATTCTATGTCTTCTCTCTTGTTTTTGAGTAATTTTGAGTAGTTTTGAGTAATTTTGAGTTGTTTTGAGTAATTTTGAATAGTCTTGAGTATTTATAGCCAACATTATTTGGATCGACAATAGCACAAGTGTGGTAAACTATACTATTTACATGTGGGTTACCTCACTTGTGCTAGTGTCGATCTATTTATATTGATCGTCTTCTTAAAATATTTCTGCTCCATTGTGAGGTTATTTGGGCATTCCAACCAAACCTTGAAATGAATGGTTGTCCATTGGACTAAGACGGATAGAATTGGTTAAAATTGGCTTTTCATTGGTTAATGATGTACAGACCATTTTTGCAATTGGTTATCATTGGCCCATCCATATATCAGCCAACCCAATTTCTCTTGTATGGTTAGCATTGGACCATTCTCTTCTTGGCCAACTGAAAGTGTTTATCTAAATTGTTTATCTATGGATCTTCCTATTATCAGCCAACACTGAGAATTTTTAAATGGTTATCAGTGGTCCATCTTTACTATTCACATTATCAAAAATGGAAATAAGGATTTACAATTATAAATGTATCGTCTAATAAACACCCTTCCATATCTTTCAAAACCCTTGGAAAAACTGAAATTTTACAGATTATTTCTCTCTTCAATAAACTACCTGCCAATTACCAACACAACTATGAATACAAACAATATGCTAACTGTGAAACTATCATTATAAAAATAGCATCTGATCTTCTGAATAACATTGACAACACACGCGTACCATCTCTAGTTTACTTGACCTATCAGCAGCCTTTAACATAGTAAAACATAATGGACTCATCAACATTTTACATCATAATCTCAATATTTCAAGAAAGGGTTTGTCATGGATAAAGTCAATATGCAATACATCATCACTATACTACATTACTACTACAGATTAATATTCACCTACATTAGCTAGCTGTGCTGATGAACATCTAATTTACCTTTAATTTAAACCTGATCAATCGACTTATGTGGAAACTCACAATGAAATATAAACATGTATTAACACAATCCATAGTTGTCTACTAACTCACTTTAACTCTCATTAACGATGCAAATACTGAAGACATTATCATAAGTACCAGCAAATAATTCAATCAAATCAATATAATAACATTAAAGATAGAAGCTGTATCAATTCAACCATCTACACATGCCAAAAAATTTGGAGTCATCTTTGACCAAAACCTAACTTTCAAAAATTATATTTCCTCCACCTGTAATAAATTTTTTTTATTGTATTTTTTTTTATTATATACTTTATTTTTGTTTTAAATTGGTGTAACACAATAAAATAAACCTCACTTTATTATATTATTACTATATTATTGATGCAAAGTCATAAGTTTAACAAAAAAGTCTAAAAAAAAAACATAAAAAAACAAAAAAAAACATGTTTTTTTTACAACACTACATACACATGGTGGTAATGTACGCATGCGCACAAATCCCACACATGGCTTACCAAATTCTGTATTCCTTAATACAATTAGAAATGGAGGTTTAGTTATGTAATAGTCCTTTATTCAGATCAAATTCTATAACTTTTCTACAATAAACAAAAATGTAAATTGAAAATACAAAATTTAAACTTTAAAGAATTGTTGATGACCACAATCAAACATCCGGCATAGTGAATGAATAAATTGTGAGGCTATGTGAGTGTAAATTCAGGCAGGCTATGACGTGACAATGTTCCAATAATATGCACTTAGGCAAGATAAGTATAATTTATCTCATATTTATCATAGAATTAGCCATAAGATTTGTCATTTGAGGCATCTGCTATAACGATCTTTAGTTTCCTGTGGAAACAACTAAAGTAGTCCTTATTGATTGTAAAATATTCTTTACCACTGCCCCCAAGAAAAGTATGTATTCGTACAAGACATACATCACGTACCTGGACTAAATACATACATATTTGGCACTTTTTATTCACAAAAACACTTGCATATGTATTTTGTGAATACAACGCACCAGACATGCATATATTTTGTGAAGAAAATGTACTGTAAGTATGTTTTTTTACAATGTATGTGATGTAAGTTTGGTATGCATACGTCCATACAACGTATTTCTTCTGGTAGGGTAACATTATAGTGTTAAGAATTACCTCTTGCTCAAATGGGTGTAAATGTGATGACTTTTGATCATTCATAGTTTTTTCTCATGATTTTTTTTGCAGAGAAAAATCAAAGAAAAATCGACTAAAAAGAGGAAAGAAAGAAAGCGATGGAGATGCGTGATTTGCCAGAAGAAAAATTTTTACAGACATGATTACTTGATCAAACACACACAACTATTCCACAAGTATTTTGTCGACTATCTACTAGGTTTAGGATATTCCAAAACAAATTGGATTATTTTCTATCAAGCTAACCAACAAGATGACTTTGAGAGACACCATGAAAAGTGCAACAAGGAGCGTAGGCTTAAAAAGCTGCCAATCGACCCTGTGAAGGTAAACAAGATTTTTGTATATTTGTTTTTTTTTGCTTATTTATATATTTTATATAATTTTATATTTATTTACTTATATTATTATTTATATTTTATAGAGCTTACCTCACTTGTGCTATTGTCGATATTTATAGTTAGTGAAATAATTGACGGCATTTGTTAACTTTCACCTCTTGTTTTGGATTTTGACAACATTTAAGGAAAAAGGTAAGATATGTAGGGTATTTAATGTAAATTTTTTACTAAAAAAGAAATTTTTGGCCAATTAGAAGCCATTTGAGGAGCAAATTCAGGTTAGGTTAGGTTAGGTGAGGGTCTTATAATGTTCCTTTTTAAGCCAAAAATGCATAACTCAAATGAAAATAAAATTGTGTAGGGTAATTTTTAGTTGCCAAAACAAGAGGTGAAACTTAATAAATGCCCAAATGACTTATATATGTCTCCGCTATAAACCCATACGATTTAGTTTGTAATAGAATATTGTGTTTTTAGTAAAATTTCAATTTTTTTTTAACCATTTCTTCTGTTTTTTCAGTTCATTTAGTAAGAGTGCCACATCACCACTTGCCTGATGCTGATTTATTGAAAAGAAATTTGAATAATAAATTTCTACATCTTTTTTGACAAACAAAAAGAAATTTTCTGAAAAAAATTGTGCACACCAAATCATAAGCCATTATAAACAAAGGCTCCATTGTTCATGTGGTTTGAAGAGCAAACCCTGGACAGCTGAGGGCAACAGGTTACAAATTTCCTTCACATTAATGCCTGCAATTGGATAGGGATGGTACAGTTGGATAAGGCTCCATTGTTCATGTGGTTTGAAGAGCAACCCCTGGACAGCTGATAGCAGGCTAAAAATTCCCCTCACATTAATGCCTGCAAAGTCATAAATCATTATATTTGGAAAAAAATGTTTCTCCAAAAGTTAATATTCTTACTGAAACATGTATGAAAACTAAAAATTTTGAAAATATGTTTGTGGAGAAAAGTTGATACCATTATTCTGATTTAAAAATGGAAGAAACATTTCCTGAAACTTATTCCAATTTAGCAACAACAGAATATGAGACATTTATAGATCATTCAGGCATAATTAAAGTAGAACATGACTTCCATTGTTCACAGTTAACAACAGAATGCAAGACATTCATAGATCATTCAGATATAACTAAAGTTGAACATGATTTAGGTTATTCCGAGTTAAAAGAATGTGAGACATCCATAGATCATTCAGACATAATCAAAGTGGAACATGACTTAGATCTGTCTGAGATAACAACAGAATGTACAACATCAATAGATCATTCAGACATAATTAAAGTAGAACATGACGTCCATTGTTCTCAGTTAATAACAACAGAATGCAAGACATCCATAGATCATTCAGATATAATTAAAGTTGAACATGAAACAGTTATATCAGAACCTACAAATACGGACAATATTAAAACACATACTGGTCTGAAGGATTATCAATGTCCTAGTAAAAGTGCTCAGAAAAACATTTTAATGGGACATATTAAAACACTTACTGGTCTAAATTACCATAAATGCCTACAATGTCATTATAAAACTACTCGGAAAGACAATTTAAAGAGGCATGTTAAAACACATTTTCAATGTGCTCAATTTCCTTATAAAAGTGCTCTGAAAAACAGTTTAGTGAACCATATTAAAATACATACTGATCAGAAAGACTTTCAATGTCCTCATTGCCCATATAAAAGTGCTCACAAATGCAATTTAGTGAACCATATTAAAACACATACTGGTGAAAAAGATTTTCAATGTGCTCATTGTCCTTATAAAAGTGCTATTAAATTCAATTTAGTGAATCATATTAAAACACATACTGGTGAAAAAAAATTTCAATGTGCTCATTGTCCTTATAAATGTGCTATTAAAAAGAATTTAGTGATTCATATTAAAACACATACTGGTGAAAAAGATTTTCAATGCACTCAATGTCCTTACAAAAGTACTCAAAAAAGCAATTTAGTGAATCATATTAAAACACATACTGGTAAAAAAGATTTTCAATGTGTTCATTGTTCTTATAAAAGTGCTATTAAAAACAATTTAATGAGGCATATTAAAATACATACTGGTCAAAAAGATTTTCAATGCTCTCAATGTCCTTACAAAAGTGCTCACAAAATCAGTTTAGTGAACCATATTAAAACACATACTGGACAACAGAATCATGAATGTCCTCAGTGTCCTTATAAAAGTGTCTGGAAACAAGCTTTAGTGAGCCATATGAAAATACATACTGGAGAAAAGAACAATCAATGTTCTCAATGTAATTACAAAAGTGCTTACAAAAGGAATTTGGTGGATCATATTAAAACACATACTGGTCAAAAAGATTTTCAATGTCCTCAATGTCCATATAAATGTGTCATTAAACACAATTTAGTGAGGCATATTAAAACACATACCAGACCAAGACCAACTTAAAATTGAACAAGAACTATCAAACTTAATTGAGCAAACATCAAACCAATCTTTTAAGGAAAGATCAAAATGCATTACTATTCAAACTTTCAAACAGTCATTACAAAAAGTCAACATAGGACTACAGAGGACGACCACAAATGACTTACCACTCACCAACATTGATAATTTATTAGCATCATATATGGAGCAGCAATATATATTGATGGTTGAATTAGATAAGTAAATGAAGACGTCGTTGTCGTCACACACAACTGATATACTTTTTATCTCATTTGATTCAGCTACCATTTGCTGAGCTATCACAACATTAACTTCTTCATGTGTCATTCCGAGCTCCTGTCTTGTCCTCTGAATACCTCTGCTTACTTTATGGGGACTGGATCTTTGTTTGGCAGTGATAACAAAGTTTCTATGCATCTACAATGTTCTTGGAAAGATTGTTGGCTAAATCTTGTACTGTTCCACTGGCTGGCCATTGTACAAACCATAGTAGTACACGCTCATAAATGATTGTATCCTGTGGGCTACATGCTATTATACTCCATTATTAAACCTTCAGTTTCAGTTATCATCCTCATGCCATCATTGTCGACAAATCTTAAGGAAGGGACTGGTGACAATTCATGCAACAGTAGATCGATCACATCTGTTTCTTGGACTGTTGGAGGTATATAATTCTTGTATATATGAACTATGTGTCTATACTAGAAAATTATCTATTTTTATGTGCTTCTTGCTCACAGCCAATGTGAAGACTTTATTTGGAATATCACTGTGAAATCCTCTATCATAGTAAATTCATATTCATGCAGATTTGTTTATTGCCAATTACAAATGATTCTGTTAAATTCACTTTATCAGAGGCAATCCCTCCTGTCACAATATTTCCAAGAAAATCATTCGTTTCAGGTTGAAGTGGATCATTCAAAGTGCTTAACTTGGTTTGGATTTTACATCTATCCTCAACAATATTTGTTGTTCAGCCCTGACTCTCATCTTTGTGACTCGCCACATTGTTCTGACCTTTCGGTTGTGCTATCAGCAACAAGCCTATTAGCAGTGTATTGTACATGTGCAGACTCAGTGACATCTTGTCCCAGTAGTTTTTTGTCGAGCGTGCGTAGCGAAGCTCTACATAGGCGTAGCAATTCCGATGTCGTCCTCGGCGGCGGCGGCGTTAGACAATGACTTAAATGCTTAAATATCATCTATAATGTTTTTTTCTTTCATATAGGCTTGGTTATTGGTTTTAATATATTACTAGGTACTTTTATTTGATTTTATCACTTTATCTACATTTTTTGATCAAATTAACTTAGAAATTTTTTTTAACAAAGTTTTTTTCATATTTTGCTTTTATTTATGCATCAATGGATTGGAAATGAAGTACACATGAAAAGTCTCTAAGGAGAATTTTTGATAAAATGATGTTTTCTCACTTTGTAACACCATTTTTGATTTGACATTTGTGGGGATGAATTTTGTTTAAAGTTAATGAATGAATCATCGCGAGACATTTGAACTGTCCGGTTCGTGGATTACTAGTTTCATTATGATCTCAATAAGTTCACTCGAGCATTTGTCATACAACATAAAGGTATTTTATAGGTGCTATTTCTCATTTGATAATGCAAACTTTAAAACATAAAACTCAAACATTGCATTTAGTTTCATAATTTTGATTCCATACTCTCATCTCATACTTGAATCACAATTAAATTTAACGCACAATAATAATTGAACAACAATAATAAATTATGAAACTTTATTTTAATATGGTTTTGAAAATAGTAGAAAATAACTTTCTATATTTTATATTATGCTATGAATATGTTCGAACAAACAGATGAAATATCAGGAAATAAAAAAAATTTTAGTAACCTACCTGTGAAATACAGTGATGTCTTAATGCAAGCTCCATTACACTTGAAAAGATCATTCTGAAAACTTGAAAAGCTAGAGAAAGAGTTAATTGAGACCAGATGGTCTATTGTTTTTAAAGAATTATGTTTAAAAGAATGTATATGTATATAACTCGTAAAAACTAAA
This sequence comes from Archaeomysis grebnitzkii, assembly GCA_031471125.1. Lineage (NCBI taxonomy): Eukaryota > Metazoa > Arthropoda > Malacostraca > Mysida > Mysidae > Archaeomysis > Archaeomysis grebnitzkii. The sequence continues at coordinate 3,913 of JARUHE010304162.1, read as the reverse complement.
TTACTAGCTTCTTGAAGATATAAAATGTAATTTCTACAATCTAGAATTTTTTGATTTCATTAAAAATAAACAAAGTACGTTTTCGAAGGCAACGCTCCTTCTTCACCTTTTTTAAACAATATTTAATAAAATTAAGTAAGATAAACAAAATCTGTATTCATGTATACAAAACTACAAAAAATAATTTGAAATCAGCCATACAAAGTCACAAAATCATGTTATATCTGGGTCCTTAAAATGTTTTTGGATCATCTTTTTGATCTTCATATGCTATGCGTCATCACAAGTTTTATCGAAAAACTGTCTAAATTGTAAGAACATTGGTTCTGATTAAAGTTATGGGACTGTTGGATAAATATTGATTCAATTAGATTTTGTTTAAATATGTCATTCTCTTTTATAATAAGTTGGCTATTTTTAATATTAACTACATGATTTGATTCTCTGTCATATGTTTTACGATTGGAATATCATCATTGAATCTTCTAATATATGTATCTTGGTTCATTCTTCTAACAAAGTTGTTAGTTTCTCCAACATAGCATAATCCACATGAACATTCATTTTTATATACTGCAGCATTTGAACCATTTTATTCTACACGCACATGCACACACACACACAAACATGCCTACACAGACACAGACAGACACCACATACAAAACAATAACACGACCTATCATAGAATACGCAAACACTATCTGATCACCAATCACATCCACTACAAACATAAACAAACTGCAATAAGAACAGCCACAGGTTGTACACTGGACACAAAAACACACCATCTCCATGATGAAACAAAGATCCTCTCCATAAACACATCTACAACTACGGCAGACAGCCCAACACCCAGAGCACCCCCTCCACTAGCTCAAACAACAACCAAAACCATCCAGATACATGAAACAAACAATATTCCACAACAACAACAACAACTACATGGCAAACATGGACACCACCTCAGACAAGACCTCATATCAAACAAAAAACAACACAAGAAACTCATACACACACCTACAGTAACAAACTACACAAACAAAAGGCAACCTAAGAAAATTCTCAATATCCCAGCACTGGCACAGCTCAGATCAAACAAATCCCCCCAACTCCAAGAATACTTAAACAAAATAGCCCCGACAAACACACCACTCCAAACTTCCCGCTGTGCCAGCGCCACACACAACACAACACACGTCTTGACATTTCCACGTGTGCAGAAAGACCTGGCTCTGGAGACCCTAAGGGCGGATCCGCTGGGAGCGGCGGGGCTGCTTGCCCGATGGTCGGACCTGCTGGGATGGTGGTTGGATCCACCGGCGTGAGGGCTACATCCTCTATGTCGAGGATGGAGTGGGTTCGACAACACACAGACACATAATATATATATAGATATATATATTGTGTATTTTGGCAATATATTATTTCCTAAAAAAATACTCTATGTACTTGTTTGACCATTTCAAATTGCTAATTTTTTGTTTCATTTTCAATTTTTCTGATTAGAACATGAGTTGTTGGCTCAACTTTATATAATAATATACCATATAACTTGAATTTATTGAAATAATTCAGTTTTTATGCTGTCTTTGAACTAATGTTTTTTTCAAAAGTAAACATTTTTCTTATTTTAGGGTTTACAGAAATAATTATTGAATATAAATGAAAGATATATACATCATGAATGGTCCATCTTGAACAAAATTGTATGTATAACTTGAATCGGTGTTATGCGGATTTTCAACTTGTATATTTTTCGAAAGTAGAGTAAACATTTTTTTATTTTTCATTTCACAGCAATAATTATTGAAAATAAATGAAAGCTATATGCATTATGAATGATCCATCTTAAATACATTTTTCTGTTAAGCTTGAGTTTATTTTTTCTATTATTATAGAATATTATACAGCACATTAGCTACAATGGCAAAGAGCGCTGTTGCCAACAGCATCTGGTGTTCCCAGACGGTCACCCATCCAATTACTAACCAGACCCAACGTTGCTTAACCTCGCTGATCATACGGGAAGCGGTGTTTCAACGCGGCCAAGGACGTTGACATCGAAAATGTTTTTATTCTATCTTATATTTATTTATGGTTTCAAGAAAACATCATATCTACAAAATGATTTACCAATCAAAGCAATTCTTATTTATAAAATGAGAAACAATTTAACTTTATTTTTTTTGATAATTTGTTGTACTGATTGTGATTTTATAACAAAAAACTTTAAACATTTATTTTATCATTTAACTAAAGTTCTTACCAACAAAGTTATGTAAACTATAAACATAGATTTTAACAGAAGAATAACATCGAAATGTAAGAATCTATATGAATTAGTTTACTTATTTTAACTTTTATTAATCAACTATCAACATTTATGATTTAAATTGTATTCTATCATTTCACCAAGCACCTTACCAACAACATATATGTAAAATATTAAAACAAATAAAATTTATAACTCAAGATTTAAATATTTATTATATTGGGTCTTGAATATTTTAACATATACAGTTCATAGGTATTGGTGCAACTACTTTTTTGTTTTTTAAAAATATCTTGAATTTTTAAATTTTCAAAAGAAAAACTATAAATTAAAATTTATTTGGACTTATGTCTTAAGTGCAAACACAAACAATAAGTGTCAATGATAAGTTATAGAAACTGGTCTTCCGGTTAAAGCGTACAACACGTTGGGTTTGGTTAGTACTTGGATGGGTGATCGTCTGGGAAAACCAGATTCTATTGGAAAACCCGGCGGTCAATGTGTTGAACTTGCACCTATAGCATGGTCCACTGGGACCAAATATACAAATAATAATAAAAAACATGTTTATCTTAGGCAAAAGCAAATAAGTTTTGTTTTTATGTTTATAATCCATACAATAGTTTTGCTATTCTAACCTCACAGTCTTACGAATAAATCAATACACAACGCGAGTGGATTTTTAACAGTCAACATAAACGTTGTTGAAAATATAATTGTTATATTTAAATATTTTAGCTATTCAATAACATTTATTTAAATATTTGCTAATTATTAAACAGCATTTTCTAAATTGGCATATAAAAATGAATGGATTTGAACAAGTTTTTGTTTATATACTTTTCTTATTTAAGTTCTTAAAAATTGTTTAAAAAAAATATATTCATAAAACGTTCTAAAGTATAAAAGTAAAATATATGTTTCCAAATGAACAAAAATACCTTATCTAAACATATTTTGATAAAAAAATAAACAATATGTTTTGCATAACAGTTGAGTTGAAATAAGTTTTAATGATTTCCACAAAAAATTATTTTTCAAACCTAAACTTTCTAAAGTTCGCTTTTCTTAATAGTGAAAAATCAAACAAATCTTATAACATAAAATACTTTCATTTTTATTGAAAGGTTGCTCAAATAAACATTTTTTTAAATAAAGCTTTTGCTTGTTGAACTGTACAATAGTTGATGCTTTGAGGGAAAAATGGTATTGAAAGACAGTCGAGATAATCTAATATTTTATTATAAATTGTATTGCATCCTATAACGTCATTTCGTATTTGATTATTTATATAAAGGAGGGATTAATTCCAGACCCAGATTTTTCTAAGCTGTAACTACTTCTATATATGTACCTTCTCTTTTCTTAAGCTAAGGAAGGAGGGCTTATGCGTACTCATTGTGTTATGATGCTTGTTTTAAGGTAAGATTAACTTAGCAACTCTCACATACAAATATATATAACATATATATGAAGGTTTTATTTGTTTAATATTGTTTATATATACTGTATATATATACTGTATGTGTACGGAAAATGGTTTGACCTGTCCTTAGAAGAAATATATATAATTAAGTAACAAAAGATAAACTAATTAAATATAGGTTATATTCAAGTAGCCAATGGGCTTATGTACCATAT
>JARUHE010304151.1:0-12578 GCA_031471125.1 Archaeomysis grebnitzkii | reverse complement strand
AATCAATTTATTTAAAAATTATAGGCGTTTCTATCCCTTACCAACAGTATACAATAAAAAAAACATTTGAGGTGATAACTGTCTACACTGTTGTACTGTGGTTTAGAAAGGTATGAATATAAGAAATAGTGCAACCCAAATTGCTCCTCTTCTGATAACATAGAAAAACATTCAATAAGGTTTGTTTTCAATAATAACTAGAATTTAATTAAATCCTTATGACAATCTTGATGCAGGCTTTAGAGAATTAATGGTATGTTGAAATATCTAATCTATTATTGTAGCTTTTATCGTAAATTCCAATCAATTTCATCTTATTTACACGTGTAACTTTTTTCTGGTTTTCGTTTTGAATGTCAAATAAGCTTGTGATCCTAAATTTGTGGTGCCAAATTTGTGATGGTAAATTTTTTATGGTAAAATTATGATGTTAAATAAAAATATGTGGTGCTGAATACAAACTTATGGTGTTAAACCTAAGTTTGTGATGTTACATTGTTTATGTTAAATACAAATGTGTGATGTTAATTATAAATTTTTGATGTTAATTATAAATTTGTGATGACAAATATAAATTTGTGATGTTAAATATATCTTTGTGATGTTAAAATTATAATATTTGAAAAGTATAGTTAGTTTTTTAAATATATACATTTTTTAAATGTATCTCTTAACGTTTTTTCTGTATTTTAAGATAACATATATCAAAATTTGTTCCCATATTTTGTTTTGACTGAAAAATAATGTTGAAATGACTAAATACTATCATATTTATTATCTATAACAATGCTATTTATATCCCCAATGTCAAGGACGTTTTGATGAGAAAATGAAAGAAACGGAAGATAGTGGAACAGTGGTTAAATTGACATAAATCATGCACCAACATAGCTTAGAAAATCTACATTTATCCAACATACAGTCTATAAAATGCAAATTTTTAAACCTATTTATGGCAGACAAAAAAAATAATATATATCTAAATCTAGAAAATGTCATTTAATGCTAAACTCTGATTATTATCAAGCGTGTGAACGGAGTGTAATAAATTTCTGAATGTCCTCCTCTAGAACATTTTTGTTGTTGTTGCTTTTAGAGCAATATTTGCTCAGAACAAAATTTAGAGATTTCAGTTCTAATCATTTTACATTTCAGGTTTTTAATTCTAAAATTTATATTTTCGTGAATATTAACTTCTTAGGTGTTGTTTTCATGATTTTTTGGACTACCATACTTTCAATCTAAATTTGAAAAAAACAATTTTTTGGTTAATTATTTTAAAGAAATGTTTACTTAGAATAAAATGAAGAACTGTTGATTCTGAACAACTTTTAATACGGAATTTTTCACTTCGTTCTCAGGCTCGATAAAAATGGACTTATTCAATAGAATGCCAGTTTCAAGATCTTCTGTGTCAAATGTACACGGTACAATGCGAAATGTTTGTAGGGAATGTCTGTTGTAGGTCGGTCAAAACATTTTTGGATTTATAAAAAAAGAATCAACTTTGCATGGGTTTGTTTTGAATTAGAATTATTGATTTCGTTCTACTTATTGTTTTAAATTAAACAAAACAAAATTCTAAAAGAACAAAGGAATCTGAATTAATAAATGATAGTATACATGTTTTATTATGAGTAATATGATTTCTCTTGTAATATATAATTTGGAAAATAACAGACACTCGATTATAAATTTTTCAGTTCTTAGTTAGTTAGTTATTTCATTTGGTCCTAGTGGACCAGGCTATGGGTGCAGTTTCAGCACATTGACCGCCTGGAGTTCTTAGCACATAGCCTTCAAGGCAATATGTAACATCAAGTTGTAATAAACTAAAAACAATTAAAATATTTTAATTTATCTTCAATATTAATAAATATATTTTCTTGTGTAAACATCAATATTTTAATGATTAACTTTGGGATTACAATTGATTTACATATCCAAGACTTCAGCTTTAAGTTTAATTTAGTTTATACGTTGAGCGAAAAATTCTTTAGAATGGCTACGTATGTGGATCAATGAAATATGTTTAATAAATCCAGAGAGAAAAATAGGAAAAAGTTGCGGTTTTTGAAAAAATTTATATTATTTTGTGAAGGTAAAATCAGAGATTTCTTGATAAGTCAGATTTACCTTTGCTGCAACAATGTTTATATAACAACAGTAATGTTTCGCCTAAATAAAGCCAACTGAAATTATTCAGTTCACTTTTGTAAATGTTATGATGATTTGAAAACATAAGTTTGTTTTATTTATTTTTAAATTATTTTGCTTAAGACATATAAATAGCATCCTAATTTGATCGTAGGTATATACATTTATTTATTATAATTTATATATTACTGGATATTATTATATTTACTTAAAAAGTGAATATATATACACTGGGTTTTTAATAAAAATGATTTAATAAAGGATTAACTTGAGAATGAATCTTCATTGAGTTTCTTTGACACGAAAAACTCTGTGAGAATAAGTTTCGTCTGCTGCGAGATAAGCTTGGTCAGTCGAGTATTGCAGGCCTCCGTGAACAGGCTGCCGTTATCTGAAATTCAGTTGTGAGTGAATTAAATAATCCTAAAACCAACATTCAATATTGAAACAACCATCTATAATAAACAATTACGCATTGTTAAGTAAGTCCAACCTTATTTTATTCGTTGTTATGTTGTACTTGTCTGAAAATAAGCTAAAATGTTTTGGAGAAAAGTATTGATCCAATTTATGTAATACCGGCCAATTACTACGAGGTCTAATTCTATAAATAAATTTCAATAAATCTATTTTTATTAAATTTAATATTGCAATTATTGTAAGTTATTTGTGATGATATGCAAATATGTTTTTAAGTGCTCACAAATGGTATGATTTGTAAGCAAAGTTATCTCTAAAGTCAACTTCTCAAGCTCGTCTTTCTTATCAAATTTGTTTGTTTTTTTGTTCTAACTACCTGGCCGGGTATTTCGAGCAAAATTCTAACTTTCTTTGTTTTAAAGTTTTAATATTTTCTAATTCTTATTCATTATAAACATAAAATTAAATGCTGTAACAAAGCCTTGAATGGTTTTATATTTAATGTTTTTTATATTACTAGGTGACTAAAAGTGATCTATTAAAGGGTAAACAGTCTAGTCTAAAATGGGCACGAGTCCAATGGACAAATCGAATGCTGATAAAACGTGGTCTAGTCAATTTATTTACTTTTTTCTAGTAGGGTAAAACTTTATTTAAAGATGTTTACTATTTAAGATATTTCACCCATTAAAATAAATGTTTTGAAACAATAAATAAATATTGGATTAAAATTTTTATTTGATAAGATAAGCTTAGGATGAGAATTATTTATTATGTTCCTCTTTATAATTCATCGTCGCCTAGGTAAACAAAATTACAATTTCGTGTTAATGATATTTCTAAAAAATGTTATTTGTTCGTTTATCATTTGCCAACTATCCATAACTGTAAAATAAACATCACACACTAGTTTAGTGTGGTCTGTGTAAATACCAATGTTTCGAATATAAAATAATCTTGACAACCCAAGACTATATTTTTCGTTCTAATGGTTCTAAAAAATCTAATCTAAATTACGTAAATATAAATATAAACTTCATATCTCAAACATTTTTAGTTTTCGTAGTTTTGCTGAAACTGAATGACTGCATTTTTTTCTAATCTAATAAATTTATGGGCAATTCCCTAGATAAGATAAAACTCTTAAAAAGTACTAACCTTGAAAATATTCTAAGAACTTACCAGAACTACGAAGACCTAACCTAACCTACTCACATGAGTGGACTACCCAAATAAACTGACCTTAAAATCTTGAATGCTTGTATAGCTGATGAGCCTCCATAAAATGTAAATGTGAATTTAGTTCACTAGTAGGAAACATGATTTTGATTTAAATTAAGAAAAAAGTGCTGTCGAGAACGCACCTTAAGGCAACATGGAAAAGTGATGTGCATATTTCTACGGTTTCCGTTGGCTTTGTTAAAACTTTTTTATTAATCACCATGTGTGTTGGAATGAAAATATATTATTTTCGCTCCCATAAATGTGAAACAAGCTATTCATCTTGAAAAAATATATGAATTTATAGCTTTTAAAAAGTAATTTCATAAATGCCGAATAAGCTGTTATTCCAGCCCTACGAACCATTAAAATTTCCCAACGCTTTTAGTACTTTTTTGTTATGAGATAGAATTTTCTAAGCGCTCTCTCTAACTATGGATTAACCCATGTGTAAATAATTTGAGTTTCACAAAATTTATTTTGTGTTAAATAAGTTGTATCTTTCTTCACATAGTTAAAAATAGTCATTACTTTCTTAACTGTTTTTCATTTACTAAATTAAGTGTAAAGAAGCCTAGATATTATATGAATACGATTTTTTTGGTTACTAAAAACTTGTGATCACGCGAACTGTCTGCATTAAATAATCTACAGTTTTATCGACTTGAATGGTCTTTTATGACGGCTATCGGAAACTAAATTTCTTATCATTATCCTCTGTATACTTTGATAACAACTCCACTATTTTATCTATTAAACCATTTACCACTTCTTTAAAATTTGTTTTTTTTAACAAAGGTTTAATTGTTTCATAAATATATTAAACAAATAACTTCCTATCGTAATTTAAACATACTTTTATTCTTGACTTTTATGAAAACTGAATGATCCTAATTTTGCTTCATTCGCAGTACTGTAGATAGAAACATCACGTATTTAATTTCTCATTGGTACAACTGTGAAATTAACAAATTGAAGCCTACAGTATTGAAAGCTCATAGCACCAGGCAGTTTCACTATAACCCATACATGACTTCGGAAATATTGATCTTTATTTTTGTTTTTGTTTGATCTTTATTTTTTATTGCAAGTGCCAGAAATGAAGCTCTACTAAGGTGTTACTTTTCCGTAGTTGTATCCAAAATATTAAAATAGAACATTAAAGTTTTCTTTTATGACCTAGACAGTTATTATTGGTAATACTACAGTTTAGCCCGCCTATCAATACGCCTGTTTTTTTAGAGAAATATTAAACATTTTCCAAAAATACTTTAACTTATTCTATAACACTATCGCTTTCGATTGATACCCATATGTTTATATTTTGATCAATATAACACAAGTAATAGCCAAAATAAGTAATTTGTCAAAGATTATGCACAGTCAACCGACCGTTGTACCAATCGTCGGGATGACGTCACATTTTCAAACAAGACATAGGCTATCTTTTTGCTTTTCCATAAAACAGTATTTAAGCAAATTTTAATATTATCGTGACCCACCAAACAAAACCTAACCTAACTTTGCTCCTCAAATAGTTTTCGGTGGCCAAAAACACATGTTAGTCAAACCTACATTTGTATTTCATGCCATGTTGAGAATATACAGTTGGTACGCCTGTAATTGTCAATGGTGTAAAATATTTCTTTGAGAAATGTAATGATTTGTTTCTTGTATTCCATAAATTATATTAATTAATTTAGGTTTTATTTTTTTCTTTATTTTATTTATTTAATTGTTACTTTTATTTTGTTTATCTTATCTTCATAATTATCTTCATTTTTAGTTTATTTATTTTACCTTTTTTTTATTTTATTGCCAGGCAAAATTGTTGTATCCGCAATAATGATGTAAAAATTTAAATTCTGTTCAAATAATACAAACAAACGCAATCGTGTTACGATTCTAATGTCATGTGATGAATAGATTAATAAAGTTCGTAATAAAACAACGAATTAAATTTTAAAGTTTAAAAACGTATTTTTAAAAGTGATTCTTTTGCTTAAAATATATTGAAATACTTTTTTCAAGTCAAGAGGTAACAAAAATTCATCCAAGAAGTTGAGAAATTTCATCTTTACCTATACAGTATATAGATCGATAGTAGCACACCTAAGGTTACGCACATTCAAATAACATAGAGCTTACTTCACTTGTGCTATTGTTTATACATATATTGGATTGGTGTTGCGTTAGTATGAATCTTTATTTAATTTAAATACTGCGCGTATTAATCAAATATTTTCATATGTGTTTTTTAAATGTATTTATCTTGCCTATGAAAGATAAGAACGATAACTTTCAATTAAACAAATATTGCGTAACCATTACATTAATTTAATGTTTCGATGAAATGTTTGATAAAATTAGATTGTAATCTTCAGGGAATTATGTCACGAAAATCTTTAGAACAAACGAAATTGAAAATTTTCTAAGGTAATTTGCCGTAGGTGGTCCACAAATTCAAAAACAATATTTAACTATTTTTTAAATAACATGAGACGCAGCCAACATCCTTCGTACATCTTCAGTTAAGTAATAATTTGGCCTGAGAACATTACGGTTGCTCTGTATGTCGGCAATTAATGTAGTGATGTAGTGTTTCCCTAAGAGCAAGCAGGTGAACTATAAATTATGCACGTGGTAACGTTAACTCAAGCCTGGGTCCTGCGATTTGCAGCTGAATATGAACAAGTTGATTTATTTTACATGGCAACTGTTAGTTTGGATTTTAGTTTATAAAAAAAACGTGATGATAAACCAATAACCAAAATAAGCATAGCAAATTCCTTAAAAATTTATTAAAAGAAATTAAGACAAACTTGAAAAAAAAAGTTTTATTTTTCCAAAAATAATGTCTTGGGGATGGTCTTTTACTGCCTTGCTGAAGCTGCCAACATCACCCCAAAAATGATAATAAATGTCCTTCTTAGTTGTGAAATATCTTTACACAAATATAATTTGATGTTTTTACCTGGCTCTGTTCACGCAATATAAGACCTTAAAACCCCAAAGTAACGAGAAACCTCTTTAGAAAAATGTAAATGTATTTGTCATTAGAATATAATTAAAAACTAATTATCAACTCCTTAATATAAAATGTATTAATGAACTTGTAACTGTAAAATCTATACTGTTAGATCTGTAGCTATACAGTATGTTAGATCTGTAGCTATACAGTATGTTAGATCTGTAGCTATACAGTATGTTAGATCTGTAGCTATACAGTATGTTCAATCTGTAGCTATACAGTCTGTTAGACCTGTAGCTATAGCCTTAATAAGGCTGTAACTATACGGTCTGTTAAAGCTGTAACTATACAGGCTGTTAAGGCTGTAACTATACGATCTGTTAAAGCTGTAACTATACGATCTGTTAAAGCTGTAACTATACAGTCTGTTAAGGCTGTAACTATTCAATCTAGAAGAGCCTTTTTATACCTAGTAGTTCATCCCACCAATACGAGTTTACCGTTCGTTTCGTTGTAATTTTGTCTAGCTTGGTATTGAAGAATTACTTTCGACTAGAAGTTATATATTTATCAAAATTACGTAACTTGTTATTTTTTGCTCTTTAGAAGAATAATGAGTTGTTGCGTCCTCAGTTACGAGATTTTGCCTCTGGCTCCGAACACGTCAAAAAACAGGTTTTTGCATCGGCTGAAGCTTTGTTTTTTTTTTAGAGTGGTACGGTTTTCAAGGTTCCTGACCGGTTTGAAACGATGCAAATTTATGTCTTCCACTTGTTTGAAAATCAGGTTTGGTGCCAATGAAACCTAGGTTTTATTCCGCTTCCTAAGCGAATTGCATCTTCAAACTGAAACCTTTAAATTTTAAATTTTTTGTTGAAAAGTCTAAAGACTGATAATCTGTTTGATATTGAAATGTTGTCCACAATTAAGATGTTTTGAGTCTAATGTTTTTAAGGATTTTGAATTTTTGGTACGAATAATTAGCAATTATAAGGTTTTGGTAGGACATGTTAGCAATTTTAGGTTATTGGTACGAAATTTTGTCAATTTTAGTTTTTTGGTACAAAGTGTTAGCTTTAGGTTATTGGTACGAAGTTTATCAATTTTATATTTTTTAGTTTAGAAAAAAGTGTAAGTAAAAGAAAGTAAGTGAATATAAACTTTCTTTTTAATAAATAAAAAAAAAGTCTATTTGAAAAATCTGATGTTCCTTTTGTTGGAGGAATGCACGTCTTCTCCGAATAAAGTCCGCGACTTCTTCCTATTGTGCGGCCAATTTCGAATCCAACTTGTTGACCATGTCGAAAAGTTCCTCATGTTATGGGGTCCATTTTTTTTATTGTCCAAATGATAAGAAACAAGTTAACCAGTTCTTCTTTCTATTTCAACCGATAAACTGCCTAGCCTTGAGCAAAACCTACTGTCCTTATACTCTCTGAGTTCGCCCTTCTAACTACTTGGCTAAAGAATTTTTGTTCCTCTAGTTTAAGGGAAATACTCTAAACATTTCAGATTAGTTGGGTTTTCAGAGAGGTTAAACCTAAAACTTTAAATTGATTTCGGAGTAGCATTAAGTTCGTTTTTGAAGTTCTTCAAAACCTGGAAAATATGAAAGTTTTTGTAAGTTTTGCAAAAAAGATGAAATAAAAGTGTAGATTTTGATAATTCTATAATATGGCCACTTATTCAAGTTTGTCTTATGCAAACATTAAATGAAAGATGAACTTGTAATGTCGTTCCAATTATCCTAAACTATAATTGTTTCCCTTTAGGCATTTCGTAATATGCAAGCAGGCCACCCGGCCCTGGTATAATCACACTATAATAACACTTTGTTAAATGTTAGAAAAATTCCCCTATTATATTATACATTAAATTTTCATACCTAAACTTATAACTGAAGTCTGTGAAGAAAGTGTAGCAAAACCATGTACGAGTATATACTGTAGGTTGGAATTCTGTCGTCGTTGTTGTGTTCGTCGTTCAGACCATTTTTTTGTTATCGACTTTGGATCAATGTCTGTTTAGAATTGTTCTTAATTTAAGGTTTTTATTTCTTAATTTTTAATATTATTTTCAGGTGTAAACTTAATGTTTGTAAGATTAATACACTAAATAACTGCATAATGACTAATCCTCAACTATTAAAAATCTTAATAGAACTTGTTGGTATTTTAGTGTAAAAAAATGATGACATTCCTAATTATGTTTTATGGCTGCAATTAAACTTTAATGAGTAAATATTTTTTAAACTTTCATAAACAAATGTGTTTTGTTTATCCAAAAAAGATGCAACCTGATAATAAATTTAATTGGGGTAGCTGGTCATTTTTCAAACTTAAGTTCCAAGATTATACTGTGTTTAAGTTACAATAATTATCAACTTAAAAAATATTTTTCTAAAGTATATCATTTATAGAACGAATAACTCGTGCACTTGTATGAACTCCAGGTTATGTTCAATTAATATTAGCAGATAAACATTCACAAGGTTCAATGTATTAGTTGTTATCTCTGCATAAAAATATTTTTTTAGGTTTATTATTTATAGAACGAATAACTCGTGCACTTGTATGAACTCCAGTGTATTTGCAATTAATATTAGCAGATAAACGTTCAATGTATTAGTTGTTATCTTCACAAGTTTCTGTTTGTTTTTTGCCAAAAAAGGGAAATTATTTTCCAACATGACTCGTTCTAATGATACTGTTACCAGCCACGTAATTTTGGATAAATGATTCATGTTTACATTAAACAGGTTTTTTGAAAGTGATCTGGTTATCCTCATGAAACTTATGCACTACATTTTGATTTATACAAAGCAAAGAATTTGTTAACAATGCAGATTGTATCTTCGTAATCAATACACAAATGCAGCAACAGGCTCAACAAAATGTGATCCGATATCATTTTTAAAAATTTTAACTTTAATATTTCGTTATTTCGTAATATTTTGATAAAAATACATTGTTACCTTTGCTGTTATTAGCTTATATGTTTTGACGAAAGTGCTGCTTCTGAACAGTGTTCCCTATTTGGAATTGCTAACTCAACAAAATCAATTTTATAGTGGTCTTTAAATAATGGAAACAGAGTTGAATCTTTAATTTCAAAGCTAAACCTTACAAAAATTAATCTTAAGAAAATTAAATAGACTTAAACTTTATTTTTCTTGTGATAAAATAATATAGACAACACAATATTATAAAATTATAAACTGGGGTTCTTTTTAGTACAGTATCACTTGATTATATTTGATGAAAACAATTGTCTAAATATTTGTAATTAAGTAAGATCTGAAATTCATTTTTAACAATGCTCACAAAACCGATGTTAATGAAACTATGTAAATAATATTTTAAGTGTTTCCGTTATTGACTCTAAAGTTTTTGTGAAAATTCACTGATAACCTCTTGGTCAACAAAGGTTCACTGAAATCATTTAACTAAATTTTTATGTCAAAGATAGTCAAAATTAGCAGTGGACACATTTTTGTTGATTCAATTAACTTTATTGTGATTAAATCAAAAACTTATTACATTGTAGTCCATTTTGACTATCTTGGACAAAAAGTTAGTTAAATGTTATAAGTATTGGCGTCGAGCATTTCTTTTCGTCTAGTCTAAACATCCGAGCAGCATCTCATTAGTGTATAAAATCCAACGTACTCAAATTAACCTCAGCATTGCTATAAAAAAACTTAACCCTCGAATAAGGGTTGTTCTCAATGTTATTTTTAATCTATTTTAGTTCTTAACCCTTTAATGTCTGTATGGACAAAACAATGACTGGTGTAGGGTTATTTTCAATGCAAAATTCATTGTACTGTAGACCGTAGGGTAATTATAATTCAGGCGTTAAAGGGTTAATTATGGCCAAACCTTTTATTGCTAATGTAAAAATCAATATTTATTAAAAATAGTTTTTTAAAACTTGGAATAAATTTTACATTTTTTTTGTTAATTTTCATTTTAAATGTTTTTTCTTTTAAATAAACCCAGCTTTTTCGATTTGTTCAGCTAAACTGTTTTTGATATACATGCCACTATTTGTGGTATACTTGGTACGGGTTAAAAACATAATAGCAACTTGTTTTAAATTTTGAAAAATAAATCTAAAGTATTCTTCTTCATTAGATTATAGACTATATATATTTGGTTGAAACATATGCCAGACTTTAGTTTTAATGGTTTTGATAATTGATCTATCACTACCAATTAAATAAATATTATGATCATAAGTGGCCATCATTAACGATGATGACTTAAGAGACATTCGTTTTAGATCTGTCATTCAAAATGCTGACGTTGCAATTGTGTGCCCAAAATGAGCTCTGTTTTGACCCGTATGCTAAATGAACTCGTGTTCAACTAAAGTCTAGCATGGAGTCAAATATCAACAGATTCGATTTGATCAGACACGCAAGCCTATATAAATTGTTTATTCAAGTTAAAACAAACATTAAACAACTTGAAAGTGTTTTTATAATGGCCAAAGTTAATTATTATTATTAAAGTATTCTCAGTTTTCAAGATAAATTTTCATGTAATATATTGTATAGCGTGTCAGAAGCGAAGCTCTACCAATTTATTACTATTCCTACGTTTCCGTTGTCGGAGTTGTAGTTGTATCCAAAATGTTAAAGTAAAAATTAAAGATTTTTGTTTGTTTGCTAACAGTTATAATTTATATACCAAATGAGAAGTTTTGAAGTGTACATTAAAAATTCCCAAGGGATATTTTTTGAAACAATTATCATTATTGAGATAGTTTTTTTTAAAATTTTCGTATGAACATAGCCAATTTTTCATATTTAATTGAACAGTTTTTATTACACGCGAGACATGGGTGACCGCGTTCCTCTGGTCCTTCATTAAAATTAGCTTGACTGTGTTTTTTAAAATTTGAATCTATCTTATATAATACCATTGCTTGAATAAGTACCAATCGAGGGATAGAATAATACAATATAAATGACCCGATTGAGGAAAACTTCAATGTTTATAAGTTTCTAATATATGCCAAGGTTACATAGAAACAATAACTTTTTAAAATAAAAAAGTAAAGCGTCAAACACAAGTTGTTTATAATCTAAGCTTATATTTTTAATATAAACAAATAACAATTTTTGCAACCAAGCCAAATTTACCAAACATCTTATAAAAGTAACTTTAAATTAGCAATACTATTGAAGTTTAGTTAACGTATCTAGTTTTAATTATGGTACAGACTTCTTACATTTCTTTTCTATAAGACTAAAAACAATGTAAAAATTGCCAACGTGATTTTAATGGTTACTAATGCAGGACTTCATTTCCTTTTCTATGTAGATTATGTTGAAATAAACTAAATACAAATTGCACAAGGCTGTTTGAGGAAAACTCTAATTGCTAATTATAATATATAATGATCTAATTTATTCAGTGTTCGATTCAATTTCAACGATTACCAATTTGTTTTGATCATGTGATTGGGAGTCTTTAAACATATTTATACCTTTATACATTTTTTTAAATTTGTCTAAAACTTTAAAATTATTAACGTATGAAGGTCTTCCTCTAGTTTTTAAGCTCTGGTTGGTGTTTATAAACTTCATTATTTGGCAATCTTTGTTTGAATTTAATCTTTTGTTTTCATGTTAGATATTCTATAAATTATTGCATGCATTACACAGCATTTAAGTCTGCAAACACGAAAGCTCTATCATGTTATTTTCATTAACCTTGATTGACCTTGATAATGGCTTGAATACCTATTATGTAATTGAGATCTGGAGAGGGAGGTTGGTGAAGGGGGGGGGGGTTATTAT
>JARUHE010304140.1:0-12578 GCA_031471125.1 Archaeomysis grebnitzkii | reverse complement strand
TATTTGGCTAACAACCAGATGATATTTTCATAATATTTTCCAAATATGCGATAAAATTTAAATTCAACGTAAATAGAAGCGTACCAGAAATTAGTTTTTCATTTTAAATATATAATGCAAGTTGATTTTCAATTGTTTCGTTATCTGAATGGTTAGTTTACCATGCATGATAAAACGAAGTCGTTCACTGGCTGGTGAAAATGTTTCAAACATATTTTAATATATTTCTTGAAACATTTTAAGGAGTCATTCATTTCGACTCACTGGCTTTCTAGTATATAATTCTATGGCAATAACACGTACTGTATTTCAAGACTATTTTATTATTTAGATTCTTGTTTCAGCAAGAACGTTACTTTTCAAACAATATTATCTGCTACGTACAAATAACCATCTTAATAGAGCAGCAATTTTAAGGGGGCATAGATGCGCTGAGGATAGAACTTTTAAATTTTCAGTTGTTTCCCCCATGATAAAAATTAAACTTAATAAAGTTTGGTTTGTTTGGTGAGATAGAGCTTAGATTTTCATATATTATTCTTAGATATGTAATGGAAAATCAGTCGTTTTTGAAAAACTTTCACAAAAGAATGTTATTTTTGTCACATTTAATTATATATTTTCCTTTCAGGATAGATAGCCAAAATAACTAACGACAAAAGTTTTAGTAGGAATATTTTTTTAAATTTAAAAAACAGGTCCATAAATAAATATGCCCTTTTCACTTTTATAAAAAAAAACAGATTCCAAGAAAACACAAACAATTTATTTACGTACCATTTGGATTTCTATTAAAGTATATACGAACCGAACCGATTGAGAAGGAGCTACTACTTGATGGTACAAAAACTGAAAAAAGTAACTAAAATCGACCAAGCGCCCTCCATGTGTTTAGAACTTCCATAATCCTTGCAAGTCACAAGGTTTGACCAGTCAGTGGTTACGGTCGGATGCAGATGTGTATTTGTCTAGTCAAAACTATAAGATTCGTCGATTTAAAGATGCGTTACACATCAGTGAACCGTTTACTGTGTGGTATAAACTTTATCAGTGACAATTGTTATGAAACCATGCGTTCATCCGAAGGTTAATGATTTCTTAAAAATTGTTTTATTATGCGAAATATATTTATTTTTTATTAGATAAAAACTTAAATACAATAAAAAACAAACACTTTAAAACAGAAAAAATTGAATTACTGATATTGTTTATACCACACGGATACGTAATGCATTTGTAAATCGACGAAACCGTAGTTTTGACTAGACAAATACGCATCCTCGTCTGCATCCGACCGTAACCATTTGCCTTCTTATAAATGCCAGTATTTTTAAACCATAACCCGTTCTAAGCCCAATCAACCACCTATTTCTTGGACATCGCAGTGAAAGATTCTATAAAGCTCGATGAACGTGTTTGGACTGGAGCCATCAGATTACTTTTATTAATGTTTTACATCAAATAATGGCTAACATTGAAACATAATGGTTACAGGTTAGTAGTTCTTAAGAATTGATAAAAGTAGATTTTGTACTATTTTCTTGGATTAAGAATTTCAATTCTTGTTTTTGCAAAATAACGAAGTCAAATATATTCAACTTCGGTATATATACAATAGCTTTAGAGCCAGTTTGAGTTTCTTTGTGCGTTTCTAGTCCATCTGCTCCATAATTGAAGTAAAACAACTAGGATGGTATACTTCGATATTTAAGGTTGAAAAATAATAGTTGTAGAATATAAACTTCTCATTCTCTGTGGATGCAATTTTAATATTCTTGTGTACAAAACGCTTTGGAAGAGCCATATTCCATTGATTAACACCCATTGTATTATTATAATGATCAGCATGAGGGGAGGAAACCCACAAACAATCCCTATCTGCAAATAGTGGTTCCAGTTCTATTTTTAAAAAAATAGGAAATTATCTATATTTTGAACAAATTAAAGTTGAATGCATTTTTTTGTGAATTTTAATGTATAAAAAATTTCGATTATTATTTTACTTTTTTATTAACAAAACATTTAACAAATCATATCATGCTTTCATTAATTCAACTTTTCACTTCTTTTATGAAAACAATTGAAATTTGCATATTTTAAAATACATTAAGTTTGATTTATTTTTGTTAAATTTGGAAAGCAAACATTTTCAAGTGTCAATATTTGCCGACGTCAGAGAAGGTAATTAAAACTACTAACTACAATCAAAGCCAATCTATTGCCAAGTTCCGATCAACATGTTTGAGTGATGCTAAAAAAATTTACTGCATCACGCATCTAATTCTCAAGGTTTGGAAAAGTGCTTAATTTAGCATGAACTCATTAAATTGAAAGATTTGTAAGAATTTATTTTTATTCTAACAAACGGACCATCCGATCCAACTTCAAGATAAATTACCTCAAGCGATAATTACCCGAGACTCAGACATTTCAAGGAAAATGAAGCAAAGCATGAAGAGAAAAACATTGAATCAATTTCAAGTACTACAGATGTGAGAATTACTTTAAATTTTAGCATCATTGTTCACATTGCTGAGCTTTGGAATAATTATCACTTTGCCTTCAATTATCAAAATAATTTAATAATCATAAACTATAAATCACTTTATTCAATGATTATGTACATAAACACTATATGTAATGACCTATTTCAACAAAATTCATAAACTTGTCTACATGTTTCAAATGGAACATGAAATAACAATAACAAATTGGGCTTTAACCATCAATAACTGTCAGTGGAAAAAACTAGACCTATCCGACAAATTCATACCAGAATAATTCTTTGACTAAACCTTGTTTTTTAAAAATTTCATATAAATGTATTAAAAAATTAAAGAAATTGGTAGTATCATTAAAGCTGTTTATCTAAAAGTGGTAATTAATATGCTTACTATTATGTAAAGAATAGTTATGCACATGGTACTGTAATTTAAATCAATTAAACTACAGCATCTGTATATATTTATATATATATATATATTTATAGTCTAAAGGATATTTTACTTTTAAGTATTGTTTAGATCACAGAAACCTCTTCCCATCTTAGGATAATTTGCCAAGAAATGCTTTATTTTCAATTCAATTGATGGTTTTTGATGTTTAAACAAAACATTCAAGAAGAAAATATATTAAATTTACATCCTGCATGGACAGCCTTGTTCAAAACACTGGTTGCTGGATGATATCAAGCTGAGAAACAAACCATTTCATCGGTGATACACACGACAACCAATGTGATGAACTTAGTCATTTTTCAGCAAAATTATCCGAAATGGGCAGAATGAAATAAATGGCTGGACCAATTATCTAATTTATCATGGAGAGCAATTTCATGTTTTCATCTTCATAAATATTTTGAAAGAATAATAAAAATAAAAATATGATGAATCACAGACATGAAAATAAAAAACAAAACAAATAAAAACATTTTTACAGCAAAGGTAACTACAACTGCTAAGTAATCCATCACCACAACATGACATAAATGGCAGTGAATTGGCTTCTTGAAACCAAACAATTTTAATACTTGCATCACTAAGACGAAGGCAATGAAGAGTTCGCCCACCTACAGATTGACAAATTGACTAATTTGACTGCAACCTCACAAAGTCTAGAGTTGAGAAACTTTCTAAAATACAAATTCGTTTTTGTGAAATATTTCACTCAAGATAAAATATGGTTTTACTCGGTGTTTAATATTTTATGATAAATTATATCATTAAGACACCTTAAATTTGTTTTTGTGAGGGTACTATCAAAATATCCAATTAAGTCACTCTAGATGTTAGCAAACCCTTTGCCGTAGTTTGCTTAAACCCTAAACGAGAAATTAAATCAGAGAATGGTTTGAATTCATCAACATACGACAGCATGTTCATCAAAATATGAGATATGCAATCATTCTTTTTGTAGCTTGATGCTGAGTGGGGCGGGACGTGTCCCGTTGGATGGACTTCGGCTATCTTTTATTTTCACTTTCACATAACCAAAGATCAAACTCTTCTCAAATTAATTACATTCAATTGATATAGATTCTATTATACTTCTGTTAGTCCAATTTAACTGATTTGAAACAAGATTGAGAACATTAAAACGTCATGTGTTATGTGGCTTTGTTAAATTTTGAACGATTAACCAACTCAAAGTTGCTGCAAACAAAATCATTCACCTTTGTTTCAGTACAGAGACTGTCAATCAGTTAATGAAATAAAAATATTGAATTTCAAATTAAAAAATGTATGTATGTATATTATATATATATCTTTAATTATATATATAAATATATATACATATATAACTACAGATACACATATATATATACATATATATATATATATACATATATATATATAAATATATATATATATACATACATATGTATGTATATATAGGTATTAATGTTTGATTGAAAAATTATTTATTTTTCTACTTAATTAAACTCACCATATTTAAAAATTTCAAACTTTCCAACAACAATAAACAAAAATTACAACAATACCCACATAAATGTAGGGGCAGAACTGGCAATGGCCACTCATTAACAAAAAATATCAAAACAAAAAAGATAATTTAGTAACACATTTGGATTAAAGAAAATTTGTTCTCCATAACAAACAAACAAACACAAACTATAAATCAATCAACTGTCGAAATAACTATAAACTTATTTTATAAAAACATCTAAAACGTTGATAAAATCTTTCTTACAAAATAATATTTCTGAACTAAACATAAAATAAATTTCTTTCTAATACCAATCAAATTACAAAAATATTTATACAGCTTAAATATATAAACTACAAAACTTAAACATAAATTAGAATATACATAAAAACTTAAATTTAAAGCCATCACACATTCTTAAATCCAATGAAATGTTACTAAATAATCTTAGCATAGATGGAGCCAAATGTGAAACCAACTTCCTCATTTTAAAGCTGTGTGAATCCCAGGTTAAAGATGCATCCAAGAAGGGAGAAATCGCTTCCCAACTTCGTGCATCAAATCTTTCAATTTCTACCTCTAGCAATTTATTTTGCAAAGTAAACAAATGTGTTTGATGAAAGAATAACTTTTGAGAGTATGAAACAGAACATCATTTTATCTAACTTGCAATTTATTTTAAACCATTTATTCATTCGAGGTTACAAGTCTGAATGTTTTTATTCCAGAAAACAGCCAATTAAAGAACAACAGCATTCTTTAACCAATAATCGACATTTTCTGGATAGAATCGTTCTTAACTTTATAAATCTTAAAAAAATTTACTTGTACTTCAAGAAGATAAATTATTCTGCATGAGACGTGAAATAAATAATCTGGTGTGGACATGCTGTGGCTCTAATGGGCTGGAAAGACGAAACTCGGATGAAAGACGAATGCAACCGGGTATCCCTCGGAGAAGACCCGGTGTCGCATTGTGGACGTCCGTCCAAGGACCTGAAATGGCAATGACGTCCTCATTTGGTACGATGGCCGGTATTGGCATTGGTCGTGGATCGTCGGTTGGGACGATTCAAGTACGGAAGTGCGTCTTCCGTTGGCTATCGTGATTGAAAAAGAAGCATTTTCTAAATATATAAACGAACCACTTATAAAACTTCTTTTCTCATGGCCACTTTGCTAGTTAAAATGGCTGCCGATTGCCCTCCGAGAAGGGGCGGGCCACATGCACGTCTTTCGTCTCCAAAGCTATACAATTAAAGACTCTGGTTACTTAGATTTTCTTTACATTTTATACAGAGGGCGAGACGATGTGAAATCTGCTGGGCAGTTGGTGAGACGAATGCGAGTTGCCTTTCGAGATGACTTGAGAACAACTTCGCCCCACACATGTGCCTTCACAAGCGTGCGGCATTTTACGACCTAGCAATTAATGTCTACTCATTTACTGTCTTCACCACTCACTCCCTTTTCGCCTCCGTCCTTCATTTTGTCTACATAATCGGCAAATATATCCCGAAAACGTGACCAAGATTTTTCGGGAATAGTTATAGCTGTTCTAAAATTAGTCTTTACCTGCAAAAAAAATTTCATTAGAAAATATTGTTTAACTTTAAACACTTTAGTTTTCACCAATTACCAAAAAACAAAGTTTAAACTTACTTCTGAAATACGCATATAAATTCCTCTATTATTTTGGCCGATATCAAAATAGAAATTTTTGTTTTCTACCCTCATGTGGCGACCCTCGGGCAGTTCTCCCTTGTACCCACCATCATCAGTGCCAAATTCTTCAAGCAGCTCCTGAAGTGCATCTCTGAATTCAATCATGCCTTGTGCAGGAATTGCGATTTGGCACCTGGGCCCACCCCTGGCTATAGTTTGAGATACCTGTGGACAACAGCACTTTAGATCACCGTTCAAACAAGCAGTTTTTGCAATTACCTTGATATCTATATTTTTGGCAAAAGGAACCATAAACCGGATAAGAAGAAATTAGTTACCCTAAGAAACCGTCCTCTTGAATTCTCCTTAAGATCCAAATAATATCTTCGATTATCTTTTACCATCGTTTCAGATTTTAATTTACCGTCTTCTGGCAACGTATCAGGATTAGGTGGGCCTGTAATTTAAGCACAATTAAGTTAAACTTCATTACAATAAATAAATTAAAAAGTTCAAATTCTGACTTTCATGACAAAAAAATTTTAAAGGAGTAAAAACACTTACCTAAATTAGAATAAAATTCACTAAATAGTGATAAATGATCTCTAAATTCTGCTGCTGTGGATAGTGCTAGAAATACTTGGTTCCGTCTACCGTCCGCTCCAATCTGAAAATATTTGCAGATTTGAGAACAAGGTATTTCTTTTCCAGGTCAATTTTAATGTAACTAAGATTTTACAGCACTGAATGAACAAGAATATAGATAAATGTTCTTATGCCCAGCCCTGCATATTGTGGGTTTTTAGCACACAGGTTATGAGGGATGGAACGTACCCAGTATCATAAAACAAGTTAAAGTAAATGAAACTACGCATATTGAAGATACACTTTAAAAAGTTCACCAAACAAGAGTTGGTACTTGTTCATTTAAAACGGAAGCATCCTCACTCACCAGAAAGTCAGGATAGTCAGTCAAAATACATTCGAGGAAAAATGATATCCCTGAACACCCATTGGGAATTGATGATGAGGTGATCTTGACAATCATGCCACGGACTCAACAAATATTAACAAATGCAACATATTATGTTCTCAAAAAGAATGAAGGTGCACTCAGGTTGTCCTCTCACAATGATTGACTTGACCATGTTGACCTGTTCATTCCAAAGAATTCTCTTGTGGGTCTTTGAATTCAGCAAAAGCAAAAGAGTCATTACAACATGTAAAAAATGTTATTGCCCTGATGATACTCTGCAAGTAGGCAAAGACGATATACTTTTGCCAAGAGCACCATCTTTATGGCATAAAATACTGCTGAAATAACATAAAACTGGACTGGTAATTTCATTGAAAGATAGGCAAAACAACACCTCCAGCCAATTTCATCTCATCAATGTAAATGGGACTCTTATTGTCATGCATATAATGAATGTGATAGTGAAGTTCAGGAGAGAACAGTCTCTGCTGTCGAAACTTTTGACAGCTTAGCATGATATCATGATACTCAAGGAGTAGAATAAGATGCAATAGCCTTCCCTTTAGTATCCAGTTCACAAAAGGACCTTCATGAGCTTTTGCAGAGAAGTTTGGTTTGTCATGGATGTTCTGACATGGCGAGCTTACATGCTGACAACTGAAAAACGATAGCAAATCCCAAAAAGTTCTTGGCAGCAGAACTGAGACTCCACTGACAAGGTTCAGAGAGCTCCTGTGCAGAAAGTCCAATTATGTATACCATGGATATTGTTAAGGCACGTCAGAGTGGCTGCACAATAGATTTTAGATGCATACTCTACGTCTTATGATTCAGAGGGGAGTTTTGCAGTGGAAACCCCAAGTGAAGGAGAAGAAAAAAACATTTCTTCATCTTAACCAAACGGTCATCTGTTATAGCACTGTTATGGCACAGCTCTCATAAATGAAATTAATTACCCATGAAAAGACAAAAGATTTTAGAAGGGAGAAATTTCATGACCGAGTAAAATACTGATTTTTTCAATATACAAAATTGCAACTGATTGAGTTAGTTTTCTTGAAAATGGATATTATCTAGACCAAAACAACAGAACTGAATGAGGTGCATGATTGGGAAGAATAAAGGGGAGAGAAAAATATAAGCAAAACCATGGTGTGGAGAAAGAAGAACCTTTCTTCAATTCATCATTCAGAAGTTATGTAACTTTATAAAACATTTACTAAACAAGCATGTGTGAATGCTACGCATTAAAAGCTGTGTTTCTATATTTAATAAAGATTATATATAAAACTGTAGTTGTTGAATAAAATTCTATATATTAATATATTAACCCTTTACTGCCATAGTGGACGAATTCGTTCGCTGTTATATTATTGGTTATATAGGAAATAATTACAACATATATATGTATTCCGGTGCAGCCGAATACGCATCTAGTGTTTGTATACGTGACAATAACACCTGTGTTAAACAAATCAAAATTGCACGGTCAGTGTGTAATTAGATGTCAATATGACAGTAAAGGGTTAACATGTTTCTTTCATTTGTTTCCAATAAATTCTCTAAAACTTCAAATGAAAATCTTGGTTAACCATGAGTTTGATGATAAATTGGCCAAGTCAAAAAATTACTAAAATGTCTTATTTGAAAAATATATTCATTTTTGGCAAAAAAGTCCTTCAGGCATTCTATCTTAGAATTTCACATTTTTTTATTTATTTCAAATTAACTTTTCTCTAAACCTTTAAATTAAAATCTCCATTAACCATGAATGTGAAACTTCATATAATATGTATGTTTTAATAAGTAATGATTTCACAAAAAAAAATCCTTAGTGACACAAATCAGAGGTCACTTATTGAAGATAATTTTTCGAACCCAGCTTAATAATTAACATGCTTGTCATAGCAACAAATATTCATACAAATTGAAATTTAAATTGATTAACATTTTTCCTGGTGGGAATGAGGATGCATAATTATAGAACTAACACAGAATTAAACCCAAGAATAAAGTTTTCAACATTACGAGATTTAAATGTTGAAATGTTTCACTTAAATAGAAATAAATTGAAATGGGTTCTAATATGTATAACCAAAAGACAAATGATGAAACCTTTGGCCTTTTTCAAATGTTTTTTAATAAGATCACAAAGATCACAGCTGTGTGTGCAATGAAAATTTCTATTCAAGTGGTCAAATGTTGTTGCTTAACTTTGCTGGTAGAGGAGAAGTTGGATAAATGCTAACACTGCAGCTCCAATTCATACGATTATTACCTCAAGGTGTTCAATGATAAAGGAAGCCAAATTGTGGATATCATTCATAGGTGTAAAACTAGTCACTGATGTTAAAAATAGAAACTCACCTCTGCTACTTTCATAAACCTGCCCCGTCTGTTTTGTTTGACATCGATGTAAAACCTTTTGCTCTGGATCTGTAACATTTTTGTTGCTAGCTCCTGTTCTCCGGCTTGTGGCTGTCCTGTGGAACATTTCATAATTAATGACTAAAATAAAAGAAGGAAATAATATTTTAATTTTAAATTGTCTTTCATATTTTAAAAGAGAATCTAACTTTTATACATATACAGACATATATAATTTATATACATAAGAGTTTGTGAGCCAAGCAAGAATATATTTAGTCACATTTCTGCCCACAAAGTTTTAGGTACACAGACACACATGTGCATATACATATACATATACCCATACATGTACACATACATATACACATACATATATATGGCTGTAAAAACAGTAACTAGCCATAGATGGCTGGTTATCTAGAATGAAGTAGACCGAAACTACGGCACTTTAGCTTCGGCCGAAGCCTAATCCAAGGGCAATTTTTGCCAAGGCTTTGGCTTCGGCAGACTATTTTAAGCTCCGCTTTAAATACGGCTGCGATATTTTTGATTATTTCTAGTTTTTTTTTCGGATTCTTAAATCTTATTTGTAACTTGATGTTATATATATTAGCTTTTGCATTAATAATTGTATGTGTTATAAAGATTGTAATGTTCTCAAAAATAATACAATGAAATAAAGGAATATAATAAAATTACAACTTTTATAATTTGAGATGAAGTACACAAATTAAAAATCCATATTGAAACAAAATAGTGTTTTGTATAGAAGAGGCATAGAGAAACATATACTTGTGATATATTATGCTCAAGTGTTGTTAAACTGTGAAAAGTCTATTACTACTGAGTGATGGAGTGAAGGTGGATCTTTTCATCAATTAAAAAAAATTCGCTCAAGTTTAAAATTAATCCATTTTTTGGTAGTTTTAAAAAAAATTTGTAAAATTATTGTTTAAGGACATTGATAATTTTGCTATGGCTAGACATTTTTTCATAAACTTTTAATCTACAATTTTGTTGTTGTAGTAGGGATTTTTTTGGTAAAAATCAATATTTATTGATATAATAAGCTTTAAATCTTTGGTTAGACATGACGTTTTGGACAAAAATATTTGTTTTAATCTCATTCTATACATTTTCATATTAAACATAAATTGTGCATAAAATTTTAAACAATGTTTTTCCATGTTTTTTTTCTTTAAAATCAATATTTATTGAACTAAGTACAAGTAAATGCTACACATTAAAAGCTGTGTTTGTATGTTAAAAAAGTTACTAAAATGTTCAATTTTTTAATACAAGTCTATGTATTATTATATTAACCCTTTTCTTTCATTTGTTTATAATAAAAATGTCTTTAAACCTTCAAAAAATATATGGTTAATCATGAATGTGATGATGAACGGACTGTTTAAAAACTCAAAAAATTTATATTAATTAAAAAGTACAAGTTTTAAGCAAAAATGCCATTTAGGCATTTTACCTTAGAATTTCCTGTTCTTTCATTTGTTTCAAATAAACTTTTCTCTAAACCTTCAAATAAAAACTTGGTTAACAATGAATTTTAAGTATATTTTAATAAGTAAATATTGTTTTAATAAAAAAAATCTTTAGTGGTATCAGTGAAGAATGCATTTTAATTATTTTCATTTAAACAAACTTTTCTGTAAAATCGATATTCCCAACAACAATCAGAGGTCACTTAAAGAAGCTGGTTTTTCAAACACAGCTTAATAATAGGTTTTCAAATCTCTAAAATTGTAAAATAAAGATAATACAATTTATTAATTGATTTTAAATGATACAGTTCAGTTAACTCCCCACATAAAAGGCGTTTCTAACACAAAATAAATATGACATCAATATCAGAGAACTAAATAAAAAGAATTCGAAAGATTCAATGCAATTGTTTGAGTCGATTAATCTCAAACAAGCACAGGTAAATGCTACGCATTGAAAAATGTGTTTGCATGTTAAAAATGTTTCTAGAAATATGCATTTTTTCATACAGTTCTATATTAACACTTTTTTTTTCAAATAAACTTTTCTCTAAACCTTCCAATAAAAATCTTGGTTAACCATTAATTTAAACGTTCTTATAAAATGTGTGTTTTAAAAGTAAATACAGATTTGACAAAAAAAAATCCTTACTGACGCCAGTGTAGAATATAACATAAAAAATAAATAATAAATATAAGTGAATAAAGCATAAAGTGAATAATGAACAAAATTAACAATAAATTTAATAAATAAATGATTGAAGTAAATGAAAAATAAAATGCATAATACATAAAATGAATAATAAATAATATAAATGAATAAAGAATGAGGTGAATTAAAACTAAATGAATAATAAATGAAGAACAAGGTGAATAAATGATCTAAAAAAATAAAGAATAAAACTAATAACAATACAAATAAAATAAATGAAAGCAGAAAGTTGCTCAGCCAGTCTGCTCTGCCAGACGTGAAGGCAGACGCTGCATCGCAGCCCTTCTATTCACCTCGACATCAGCACAGGTGGGGGTGGGAGGTTGGAATGGGTGGATGTGGTAGTGGCGTCTTTTCGCTTTTGTCATTATGAAAGTTTATGAAGGGGTATTACCAACATGGCATTCTTAAATGATAATTAGATAAAGTTAATATTAGTTGTTCATGTAGTTAGGTTGATTGAATCTAAGAATAGTTATTCCTTCAATGAAGCAAAGTTTTTTCAATTAAGAAGGAACATCAAAGCCACAAAATCTGTTTTTTTTAGAAATATTTCCAACAAAAACACATTTAATTCCGAATCAAAACCTTCCCTATTGAACAAGCTATCGGTGGATCGCTGTCGAGTAACCAAGTTCATGTAAGCCTAGATTTTGTAAATATTTACTCTGAGCATTATTAATTAAAATGTCAAATTCCACAACTTTCATTTAACAAACATTACTGTAACTAGGCTTATTAAAATAATTTCATATTTTTTGCTAAAACGCAAAGAGTAAGGATTTAAAAACATTACCATGGTTTTATTATTAAAATGACCATGGTTTTGTTTATAAAATGACCATGGTTTTGTTTATAAAATGACCATGGTTTTGTTTATAAAATGACCATGGTTTTGTTTATAAAATGA
>JARUHE010304129.1:0-12578 GCA_031471125.1 Archaeomysis grebnitzkii | reverse complement strand
CATATTTTGTTTTTATTTATGCATCAATGGATTGGAAATGAAGTATACATAAATAGTCTCTAAGGTGAAATTTTGATAAAATGATGTTTTCTCACTTTGTAACACCATTTTTGATTGGCATTTGTAGAGATAAATTTTTTTTAAAGTTACTGAATGAATCACCGCGAGACATTTGAACCGTCCGGTGCTTAACATTGCCTATTGCAGAATAATTATTTTATCCAACCTGGTTGTTTCATTTCGTTAGTTCAACTTTTATGCCACCTCGCGACCATGAAGTTTGTCTTTGCTCTGGGGGTCTCTGTTGTAATCTCTTGACTGGGCTCTTTTTTTCTTTACCTTTGAGTATTAGAATATACTAATCACACAATCTTGGTCCTGAGTAAACATTGCATCGGCCAACTTTCCAATTAATCTTACAAAGCAATCAAATGACCTTGCATAAATAATTTCGGTGGTGAACACTGGGAGGGACTAATCCCCTAACACATGGCTGCTGTGCCAAGCTTCTTCCCAGTGTCAATATATCTGAATAAATTGCAACCAATTTAAGTTTTTACTACTTGAAAAAGTTACAATTTCAAAATTCAAATCTGTGTTAGTGATCTTGAATTTGTTAATTTTGTTTTATAGAATAAAAAGTTTTTGTTCTATGATGCTAAATGAGAACGTCTAAAGCTTTTTATATATTATGATAAAAAATTGTTATAATAATACCCTATGTCCCTATTACAATTGACATATGTGGGTCAGTGTATAATGTTTGTCATCAGCTAGACTTCAGAAGAAAAAGGCATTTTATTTTAAAAAATGTTTAGTAATGGTTTAAATAAGAACTTACTTGGTTTGATTTTACAGTTTGCTATTACTTTACTAGAATCAACATATTTTGAGTCTTGCTAAAAAAACTTTTGAATTATATTCTAATTATTATTTTTTTTGCAGATATGGTCATTAAATCTCCGCCTTCAATTCATTTACATTTGAAACTAATCATTTTAAGCCTGTTTAACTATTTCAATTTACAAATAAAAAGATTTTTTTACTGCAATTTATTTACCTTTGAAATTTTATGGGTAAAATTAATCTTGCATATGTCACAATTTACCTTAAGTTGAATGCCAAAGAAAAGCATTAAATCGTAAACAAAATCTCCTTCACCTTTGTGATCTAAACAACGGAATCTTGCTTTTTAAATCATGTCAAAGGTTGATTGTCTACTTCCACAATTGGTTCAGCTGCTTTATGTTGCAGTGATGATTTCAATATTTATATGCTGAATGGCTTTTCATTATCAGGTGAAATCTAACCCTTATACATTGTTTGAATCAAGCTTTTTGTTATTGACTTGAAATACTTTCTCAATGAACTTTTCAAAAATATGTATTTTTGTTAATGTTTGTTTACTTCATTCAAAAATGCTGGTCACCTATGGCTAGTTTTAATTATAGCTCCTTATGCGATTTCATTTCAAAAGAAAGTACATGAAGTATAGAATGATTCCCTCAACAACTTTAAATCTGGTTTATAATTTCTTTTACAAAAATGATCTGAAGAGTTATTAATTTTCAACAACCTATACCAACGCCAACTACTACAGGCTATTCGCATCGAAA
This sequence comes from Archaeomysis grebnitzkii, assembly GCA_031471125.1. Classification (NCBI taxonomy): domain Eukaryota; kingdom Metazoa; phylum Arthropoda; class Malacostraca; order Mysida; family Mysidae; genus Archaeomysis; species Archaeomysis grebnitzkii. The sequence continues at coordinate 10,962 of JARUHE010304129.1, read as the reverse complement.
CCTAGGTTACACAGTACGTTTTCAACTCGTCTTTTCTTGATACAGGATTAACTTTCTTGTCGCTCAATCAATGTTAAAATAGTTGATCTATGATCAATAAAGTTGAAGAAAGGTTAAGTCAAGATCACGTTTATGGTTTGTATCTATGCTACCCATTGTGATTCCAATGGTTTTCTGTAACTAACAAACATTCCTGGCAGGTATGTACAAGGCTTGTAGTAGTCGGCATTGCCTAAAACATTTGAAGACCTCTTTTAAACATTTTTATTTTTTTCAAATAACTTTTTAGTTTGGTTTATAACCTTTAAATTTTAAAGCAATGTTTACTTGAACAAAAAACCGAGCTTAATTCTCAACAACCTTTACTAAGAATACATTTTACTTAAGTTTATTTTTATTACCGAATAGCTGATTTTTTCTTGGTTAACCAAAATTGAAGCTTGATTTGGAGCTTTTTGTTTTTATTTGAATTCAGAATTTACAGTAGAGTATGATGAAATATTGATAATGAACAACTTTGCTGAACACTAGAGATGTTTTAGCTTCCTCTATCTCGTTTGTAATCATTATGTTGCGAATTTGAGTTATTGATAACCTTTGGTGCTACTAAATATTTCAACTATAATAGCAATTGATATGTAAATGATTATCATGCAGAGTTGGCACAACATTAAACAGCTTTACATAAATATTTACACAAACAATAGCATTCACCATCCAATCTGGATCAATCTTAATTAGAGAGTTGTTGCCACATGTATTAACATTCACAATCGTTTTGAGCAAAGGATAGATGTAGTCTATTTTAAAATAATTGTGAAGGTTTTTTCCAAACTAATTTTAAAAATTCCAAAATCTGTTGTTGGGTAACCGTAAACTTTATTGCAAAAATGTTGGCTTTTCTTATATCTACAGTATAAAATGGAGAATTTATATTCTTTTTAATACAAAGTATTTTAGATTTTATGATGTACATTTGTTCATTATGCACGTGATTGTTTGCATTATTAAATAAGTTATTTTATTTTTTCTTTATAATAATTTGAATGAATTAGTCCATATCAAGAATCACAAAATAAATTCATAGCTATGAACATAATTCATATTATATTAAAATGTAATTTTATAAAGGAATAAATTACAACAATTCTACATTATTTATTTAAATGTCTTTTAATTAGATATACAACTTTATATGGTGGAAAAATAGAGTTCAGTTTCATGAGCATTTTACAGGGATCTTAAAACAGGCATAAGCCTATTTGTTTATTTATATTCATTCAAAATGGCTTAAAAATTCAAATAATAATTTTACTAAACAGATTGCCAAACTAAAATTATTTGTAACTAAATTCTCACATAGTGAAGATAACAATAGGCTAATCTATTTATAACAATGCGTGCAGTCAGTACTATAACAAATTTTTTATTCTTAGGAGTCTAAAGATTCAGACATTATCCTTATCAAGTCTTTTTTGAAAGTTTTAATACTTCCTGTCTCAACTGTAATACCACCAAATGAAAAATTAGTTCTAATTGTGGCTTGTAGTTTGTATCCTTTTTAAATGTCTTATCTTGTGTTCTTGTCTCGAACTATTCTAAACAAACCTTCAAACTGTGGTTCACAATCTTAACATTTCAATTAGGTCTCAACACAGACTAACTAAGAAACATCAATCATGATAAATTTATTCAACCAACCAACGGACTGACAGTAGTGATATCACGGTTACGTAACTGCTTCAAATATGATGTGTTGGTTTGTCTTTAAACAAAACCAACCAACATATTCGAAGCTGTCACATGCCCGTGACATCACCACTGTCAGTCCGTTGATTGGTTGAAGAAATTTATGATAATTAGCATTCATTGACATTTCTTGATTGTTCTGTGACACATATCCTTCTGGTACTCCAATGAGGATAGTTGTCTGGTTTGAGGATATCGATTTATTTGATCTAAGAATTTTATGATTCATAAATTAATCATGAAAACCATTTTATATAATAAATGAAAACAATATTTTTGCTTATAAATAAACAAAATAATAAAAGCGCTATCTTAGTTTTTAGATAAATAATCCATTTTGATTTAAAGATAAACAAAGTTAATACAAAAATAAATACATAATAAAATTAGATTTTAAAGCAAATACAGTAATACTGTAGATTCTTAAGAACTTGAGAATTTTTAAATCTAGTGACTGCACCTGCCGATTTCCTAACAAAGACTAAACTTTATTCAAGAATTTAGCACCTACAAACAGCAACAACAAAACAGCCGTAACCGCGATAGTCGGAGTCAGCCAATTATTATCTGGATCATCTTTTCGTGGCTCTGATGTGGACTCCGGTTTTTCTTCCTCAGCCGCAGTTTCTCCGTCAATTTTGAGGTAAGATTCTGCTTCTTTGGACCTCACGTAATTCTTTTTCCAGACCAACTTTTTCGGATCACTATCCGGAACTTTATTTGGCTGCAGATCATTATCTGGAACTTTATTAGGCTGCACTAATAGGACTTCATCTTTCACATCTGAATCTATGGTTGCTGATACCTTTTCAGGAAGGTTTATACTATCGCCTGTTTTAATTTCTTTTATATCATCCACTTGAACTAAAATTTCCATTTTTGACTCCGGCTCTTCTACAAGCAATGCTTCGGATTGAACGGATGAAAATTTCTCAGCTTTGACAGTTTCTTCCTCGATTGCCACCTCTAACTGTGGAGTATCTTCTCGAGACCAGGAGGATTTTACGACAGGTGGAGTGGATTCTTTATTGAACGATTTAACTTGATCTAGATTATCTTCAGACCCGTATAATGGATTGGCCGAATCAATGGCATCGGTGGAGTAGCTTCGGGATAGTTGCGTTAAAATTGATGAAAGGTCGGGTCTTCTTGGGAAACAGCAATTAGAATGATCATTTAGTTCAGTATCTTCTACATCTGCAAATTTTTCATATTATTGAACATTGAATATAAAAAAAAAATATATATATATTTATCATTTACATAGTGAAGGTGTTTTATGTAGGTTATCTATACTTAATTACTTGTTATGAATTTTTTGATGGAAGCATCAATTTTGAAACAGAGATAGACCAATATATTATGAATAAATGTTGATGTGGTAACATTATCCAACCACCTTCTAGTACTGTAGGGAGAAATTAGGTGATGACCCATTTTATTTGGTTATGATTTCACAAACTGGCAGTTTTTTCAATGAATCTTACAACAGACTAAAATATTTATATTTTAACCACAATTATTTTTTAATGTTCCCACATCAGAAATGTAAATGAAAAATGATGTTGCAAAATGAAAAACATTATTGAACCAAATATGATTAAAAATAAATTTCAAGTTAATGAAAAGAAAAAAACAGATACAAAAAGAAATAAAAGTGATTTATTGAAAAGAATAATCAACTTTATATAAAAAGTATTCACATCATGGTTTAGCAACACTGACTGGGACATCGGAAATGGTACTCCTATGTACAGTAGTATTTAATTGCCACTCAACAAAAAACTATTAGTGCAAAATTATTGTTAATATTATAATCAAAATGGTATTAAGAGAATACTGTACGAATACAGCATTACCTATGAAAAAATAACAACTACAAACCAAGGATTGATTCCCTTGCCGCAAAGTAGTAGCGTTCGCTTGACTTCGGCTTGTGCATACTCAGCAGTTGAAGGCTCCTCACCATCTGAAAACCAAAGTCCAAGTCTTTGTAAAGCTCGTAGATGGCTGAGTCAAACCTGCGAACCTGAAATTGTACATTTTCACTCCATAAATATTTTATTTTGGATGGGTGCTAGAATTGCCATAATTTAAATACATAAAAGACTACTCTTTTCAAATAGCTTCTTTTCTAATTTTCTTTAAATACTTTGCCTTTTAGTGGAGTGGAATAATGTTTGTCTATTTATACACTATATAAATTTATGTAATTATTATTAGAAAGGTGACAGTCTGTGCAGAAAGTGAAACAAATCTTCAAAATTAGGCTCAGGGTGGTAAAAATATTATCGACAGTTTTTCTGTAACATCATATCGCTGGCAATAATTTTCAAACTACATAAGTTTCACACAACCTAAGGTGACAAGTTATTTAGTTAAGTATCCTAATATGGGAATGACGGTGTTATTCAGTTTAGTATCCTAATATGGGAATGACGGTGTTATTCAGTTTAGTATCCTAATATTGGAATGACGGTGTTATTCAGTTTAGTATCCTAATATGGGAATGACTGTGTAAAAATAAAAGCAAACTCACTCGTCTTTTACTTCGAGGAGCTTTCGAAAGCTTGACGATCGTCAAATGCGGGAAAAAATCTTTCTCCTCCGGCAGACAAACATTGCACTCGTTGAAAATTCTGCGCACTTCTTGGCCGATTGCAACGAGCCTGTGATAACTTTCGTCTTCCACCAACTTTACATACAATGTCTGGAAAATGTGAAATTATTACATATGATTATATGCTTGTGTTTCAAATAATAAATACAAATCATATTGAAATAAATTTTAACTCTGAACTAATATGATGAAATCTATACTTTAAATAATAAGATATCTAAATGGCAAGGAAAATAAATAGGACATAAGAAATAACAAATAAATAACAAGTAGATAAATTATATTTTAACAAGACACAAGTACAAGCCTCTCTTTCAGTAATTATTTTTAATGTCAAATTTATGTTGTGTTTATGTTATAGTAGATCTAATGCTATGAAAATATTTCGATTAAGTTTATGCTGATCAACTAACTAGCAAAGTTGGATCACCCTTCTCGTTTAAGGGAAGTTTAACAACATTGGGTCTAGTTAGGTTAGGTTAGGTTAGTAACACTGGGCTGGTTAGGGCTTGGATTTGAGACGAACTTGCAAGTTTGCAAGACTAGATGTTGCTAATCATTGAAATGTGATTCACACTCATTGTGAGCAAACTTAAAAAACAATACACACCTGATGTGAAAAATGCGAGAGACTGTTAAACGAGAGCTTCAATGGAGTTTTCAGCAATGTGTCTTCAAGAAAGGCACAACATTTGTCAAGAGCAGAGGAAGCGCTGAAATTTCATTAGTTCCTATTATTTTATTTTTTATTATTACTTGTTGAAATGTTCGCTGAAAATTTTCTTGTCAAAACAGAACTTCACAACTACAGTTTCATTATTTTAGGATTATCAAATAGATTTCTTCAACATTTGGATCGGCAATAGCACAAGTGAGGTAACCCACATTGCAACAACCTAGAACTTATTGCCTCACTTGTGCTACTCTCATACCATCTATTTTGTACTTGAAAACATTCTTCCATTCAACTTACTTATACATTGCATCATCGTCTGAAATATGAGCTACTAATAACGTCAGATGAAGCGTCGCGACATCGATTAACGCTCGACATAATTCTGGACAGGAGTCGATTATTGATTGTTGTACATCAACTACAGTTTCGTGTATCTGTCAAAACAACACTTTTTAGTATAAAAATACTTTATCATAAATCAATGTAAAGTGATTGAAGAAAAAACAAAAATTATTGAATTATTAAAAAGGTTCCTTAAATGGATTGACAATAGCACAAGTGAGGTAATCTCTATGCAGTGTGAAATAATTGGTTCTTTTTTCTCGTATTTTAGAAAATCCTTATTGGTAATTTTCGGAATAGCTGTCCACGTATTTATAATATATTACATTATACATACATGGACAGCTATTCCAAAAACTACCAATAAGGATTTTCTAAAATGCAAGAAAAAGAACCAATTATTTCACACTGCATATATATATATAAAATTAAAGTATAACTTACCTCATACCTACTTAATATTTTTAGAACTTAAGAAAATGTGTTTTTTTCACATTGAAAATTAAATATATTTAATTTACTGTTACAAGTATACATTTAGGATTTGCTATACTACCTATTGTGATGTATTGAAAACAAAAAATGTTATACATTTTTATTGACATTGACTATCTTAATTTAAGCATCAATACAAGTTTAAAAACATCAAAGGTCTAATTTCTATTATGATTTTCAATATTAATTGTTAAGGAGTTTGGAAAAAATTTTCAATATCTTACATGAACATTAGGATGTGGGGCAAATGAAGAGACATTTTGTTGCTGCGGTTGTGATGCCGGCGCATTTGCATTGGCATTAGGATAAAGACTTGAGCTAGCTCTATGACCGCCCTTCAAACGTTGGCGGTACATTTCTGGTCTGAAAAGGTTATTGCTTTTTAGTAATTTACTTAAAATAAAAACTTTGTTTATTGCACAATGCATTATGGACAATACTCAATAAATTCTTTGCATTTGTCTAAAACAAAATAATCACTTCAATTTGAGAATTTTACATTAATTATATTATTAAATTATACATATGATATTGTATTTCTTAAGATCTGAATTAACCTTGCTTATTAAATATTAATCAGAATGTTATAATATAATGAACATAATTAACTTGTTCGCATTTTAGTCTTAGTGATATAATTTCTTTAGTATTTACCAGAGGGTCCATATATAATTTCAATATAAATGTTTATCAACAAGGAAGGAATATAAAGATTTGAGTAAAATGATTCCATGTAGGCCTAGTCATTTCCAAGGCTTTCACAGGTATGATGTTCACCTCTTATTCTTACACAGCTTATGATAATGTATCTGCTAAATCATACAATATAAATTTCCAAATTATTTAAATAATTTTATTAAGACACTTGAGAAACATGTTGGAGTGCTTTGTGTGCAATGTATTTATTATAAGTATGTGAGTTGACAAAAAGTCAGTAATCACCACAAGGTGTTAAGAAAATCTTCAGGCACTTTATTCAACTGTGACAAAAAAATCATCCCAATGTTTTTTATCTAAATTTATGGAAATCATGTTTAGTGGTCATCTCAACGGATCCCATACAAATCTAATTTAATTTGCAATTTCCATACATGTATATATATACAACTATTCATACAAAAAAACTAGCACATAACACAAATGAAACATTTATCAAACAAAATCTGTACAACAGTAAATAGATGTTATTTTAAAATAAACTTGAACTTTTACTAATACAATTTTTGACCAATTTAACATCAAGTAATTCAGGGAAACATTTCATTTATAAACTTGATTTTTATGTTTATTCACTACTGTATTTGACTTGACATTAATATAGTATTCAATAACAAAAACTGTGGTTCACCATATATTATAAAACTTTACATAGGCACACATAATGTACAAAGTTTAACTAAACTAGTAATCCACGAAATGTCTCGCGATGATTCTTTCAGTAACTTTAAAAAGATTATCTCTACAAATGTCAATAAAAAATGGTGTTACAAAGTGAGAAAACATCATTTTATAAAAAATCCACCTTAGAGACTATTTATGTGTACTTCATTTCCAATTCATTGAGGCATAAATAAGAACAAAATATGGAAAAAAAGTTAATTTGATGAAAAAATGTAGATAAAAAGTGATAAAATCAAATAAAAATATCTAGTAATATGTTAAAACCAATACCCAAGCCTATATGAAAAAAAATAATGGTAAATGTTACAAAGACAGACCCCATTATACAACAACGGTTTGGTTTGTTTGTGACTTCATTTCAAATAAGACGGACTACATAAACCAGTCTTCAAGTAAATTTTAGCATTATCGTGACCCACCAAACAAAACCTAACCTGACTTTGCTCCTTAAATGGTTTTTGGTAGCCAAAAACACTATTTAAAAAGTAAATTTAGCCTAAGTCTTGATTCAACATATGCACAACCATATGCCCTATATATGTTCTTGTAATTAATTTAATATTGCATCTATTTCAATAGTTTGTAGCTTAACGAAATATTTTTTATAAAGGCTATTTTTGCTAAAAACTCTATAGAAAAAAAAGGACCAGTGTTGGTAACTTGGTAATATTAACCGAAATAATAATAGGGTATTGGTAAAGCTTAACTTAAAACGCACCTAGAAAAAGAAATCTTTCACCAAAATGTTCGTTTTTTTTTATCCTTAACAAAAAGTTTTAAACAAACTATTGGGGCAAATTTATGGTACACTTGTAAAAATACAAAAATAGATGTTAATAATCTCAAATGCTTCTACACATATTCAAAAGTACCGCTAGGACAATTTATTTATCCCTCCGCGAGGTAAGTGGTTCCCTTATGTTATTGAGGACAACAAAATATCTGGTATAAAGTTAGATAGTTGCAGTAAATGCTATTTAAACATATAATAGTCATTTTTTCATCCATATTTTAAAGACTAATCAAAGTATGGTATAATATTAAAGACATTTTTAAAAATCCCGCCAATTTTTATTGGAGATCTGTATCACTCCGCGAAGCGCCACCCATTCGATTAAATAAAATTTAAACACAATTGTTAGTACTTTATTTTCATAAAATGTTTGCTCATAATTACTATTATTATTTATGAATTAATAATACAAATGATAAATGATTATAATGCTAGTCGTATGAAATAAAATATATTTATTTAGATTGTCATTTGTTTTTTCATGTTGTCTGTATATTTTCGACCAATAGATTTGTCTCATTGTTTGTTGTTGTTCTGAAGTTGTCAAGGAGGGGCGGTTATGTTCTTTGAGAAATATCTGAAATTCCACTTTGTACCGTACTCTCGGAAGCATGAAATTTTTGAAAGAACGGCCCTACTAATACTTTGCTTATATATGGCATACATCTTGACAGCAGAAGAAATGGTTTCAACAAAAATATTATTACAATAATGAGATATCAAAATGTAATAAATGTATAGTCAAATGTTAATATTTATTTAATGAATTTAGAACATTTTCTAGTAAAAGCAGTGACGTATAAGTATCTTCTCTTTCGTTTGTACTTATGACAGTATTTTGTGATGTGAAGCTATGTCCTTATACCGATTTGGTCACAAAAAATTGAAAAATGTGACGTGATGTTTTTCAAAAGGCAACGAGAACAATACAATTTTGAATTTTCTTTAAACAGCTGGTCATGTTTAAGCAATGAAGAGATTTTGACAATAAAGATACTTAAACTAATGAAATAAAATAACTATTGTTTGTTTAAAGTGTGCATACTCTGCAATCTGCATAATTAATACTATTCATATAATATACTAAGCAAATCCAACAAATGAAAATTATAACTTAGCCTACCTTCACCCACAATTGCTTCTAATGCTGTGGCCTCACAACCGCAACAATATTTTTGCTGTGTGACGTGCGCGTTGTTCTTTAAGACATCGTTCCTTGGTGAAAACCTTTATTTATACAATTAATTCAGTGAAATAAGGTTTAACCCAAAACAAATTGCAATAGTAATGAATTATATACCAAATTAAAGCTCATGAAAGCCTAACAAAATCTATTTAATGGAACAGCATTTTCTTTGTGTACCCGACTTTCCAGCTCCAATTCAAAGAAGACAGTTCAACACTTAAACATTCCTATATCTGGTGGTAAACTCTAAGACTGTGGTATTTAGCTGAATCAAACGTGCACCAGGTTGAACTATAATTGTACTTGTAGCAGCTTTCAAATATAGTTTTTTTTATACCCAAGAACGTTAATACTAGGGTTGGGGCCAAATTTCCAGTCATAAGTGGCTTCTTCAGTCCAAGGATTACGATGCGAGACAGCTTTACCATCTAGCTCATAATGTGCTTTCTGTTAAACTAGATTTTGTGGTTGGTAGAATTATATTGATTGTTTCAAATAAAGCTGGAAAAAAGTGATAAAGTTCGTGGTTGAAGATTTTTTTAACTTACCATCTGTAGCCTCTGAAAGAGAAGTTGCGGATCAACATAGGCATATTTATCCTGCACAATGGTTACATTCAGATGCATATGCAAAGTAGTTTTCACATCAACCCTGCATGTAAACACTATTTGCATATGCATCTGAATGTAACCATTGATAGCTGATTTGTATCAATATTAACAGTTTGATACATGATATCCGCTAAGGATTGAATATCATGATTTAAAAAAACTTTTGTGCTCACCGACTTCGCATCGCTTGAAGCATCAAGAGTGGTAGTGGTACCTAACCTTCAACTTCCATAGAAAGATCAGTACTTCATTTTCATCTTGAAATGTTACACCAAGGACTTTAGCAGCACTAAGAGCAGAGGGAAGCATCCTGAATAAAATGAGCTCTGACAGCTCAAGACACAGCTTTACCTAATAATATGTGACCGACAGTGCTGCTTGTATAAATCACCTGCAGCACGTTCTTGATCTTTGAGGCTTCCATCATGTGCCCAACCATACCAAGAAAGATCATTTCAGCATGGAGGCTCCCATAACAACAACTACAGATTGCAGCTCAGAGGTATCAGTCTGACTTTCTACTATCAGATGAGCTTTACACCACAGGGGCTTATGCAACATGAGGAGTGTATTGGTACATGCTAAACATCTTATAAACACAATACCTAATACCTATACATAACCAAAAAACAGATCACATCACTCAAGTTCACTTACCAGAAAAAATGCGAATGCAAGTGGACAATCAGTCTTAAGTTTTGCAATACAAGGACCAAAAAGAAGAATATTTTATCTAGTTTACAATTTGTAGATGTACTCAGACCATGCCTAATTTATATACAAAAAACAAATGATACAAGTCAATATCTCTTAAAAAAACGGTTTATAGTATGTCAAGGTATATACTCAAACAAAAATAAAAATCATGGTGATACATGTACCACAAATAAAAAATATTTACGTTTCAAATTTTTTTTGTGTAAGATTGCTTGTTTATCGCCAAAAATTTATGTCAAATAAATGACGCTGTCCGCTCCAATTAGAAATTGACCAAAATTTGAACAAAAAGAGTGCACACAAAAAATGTCAATTTATGTTACCATGTTAATACATATATATATGTAGTATATATGTAGTATATATGTTGTA
>JARUHE010304118.1:0-12579 GCA_031471125.1 Archaeomysis grebnitzkii | reverse complement strand
GATTGAATCAAGAAATACTTGATTAAATTGTGAAAAAAAGTTGATTGAATTACAAAAAAGTTGATTGAATCAAGAAATACTTGATTAAATTGTGAAAAAAAGTTGATTGAATTACAAAAAAGTTGATTGAATCAAGAAAAGTTTAAAGTTTAAAGTAAAAACAGCAAATAGGTCAATTGCTTGAAAGTTTCATCAATAACAATGGTTGGGTTTCCTCAACAGATTGTGGTGCAAGGTATTCTGGATACGAGACGAAGAGTACACGTCGCAACAACGCTGACAGTCAGATCGATATAATTACATTGATATAAATGCGACATTATTGCATACACCTAAACAAGACCATTTGAAAACGGAACAAAATGAATGAAAAATCAAGAAATTTATTTTCAATCATTTCATAAAAAAGACAAAGAAGGTGAAACTTATCTTTCGTGTGGGGGTGGAGGTCCACATATGAGGACAAATTATCCCCCACTGCAATGCAGGTTCATTCAATCAATAACGAATGTACAAATTGCAAAGTAACAAAGACAGGTTTTATCTATAGAAAATTCTAAGAAATAATCAACGATTTGAAAGGTTTATGAAAGTCAACAAAAAAATTGAAATGCAAACAAAACATTTGAAAAGAAAATAATTATTGCATCCAAGACGAACGAGTCGTTTGCAAAAAAAGATTATTTTCAATATTAACACTTCAACCATTTCTTGTAACACCGGTGATACATAACTAACTTAATTTGTATCACTGGTGTTACATACGATGGAGTGAGCCTATAGACGTGTGTATCACCGGTGTTACAAAAAAAGAGTAAAGTATTAACTTCAGTGTGTTTTAGCCATTATGTATTCAAGTGTTATTCACTGAAAACACTTGACTAACTCATATGTCCAAGATAGTCAAAATTGACTAACCCTTGTTAACAGCGCACACTTTTTTATTGATTCAATCAAAATCGAAAAAACATTGGTACAAAGTGATACAAAGAAGCGTGCATTGTTAGAAGAGGTTAGTCATTTTTGACTATCTTATAAATAAAGGTTAGTCAATTTTGAGTATTGGACATAAAAGTTAGTCAAGTGTTTTCAGTGATTAGGCAAATGTTCACCTACGAGTGTGACTAAATCCATCCCACTTTAAGAGATGGATCGTGCGGGCGCGCGCGCACATTATAATGAACTGCGCAAACAATTAATATCAAAGGTGAGAATAACAAGTTGTGAAATGTTAAACAAAAAAGAAAATGTTGATGCATTTAATTTCGTATAAATTAAAAGGTAAAAAAATAAAGAAAACATTATCATTAAAACTAAACGTTTTAGTTAGGCCTATGAAATTCACGTTGAGAACCTAGTTCTACAATTGATATTTTTGTAGCTTAGTGGGTTAGAGCTCAACTTTTTAATCAAGTGTCCTACGTAACAACAGTTAAAATCCACTAAAGTATCCGTGAATTATTCAAGACGATTAGCTCTAGAATCAAATTACGTCTGACACATACAAAGTATTATGTGGAACAATAGCATAAGTGAAGCAACCCACATTCAAATATTATGGTGATTACCTCACTTGTACTATTGTCGATTCATGTGTGGATACTAATGAAGAAGATTCAATGTGAAGCTGTGTCCAAAAACCATTTTTCATAACAACGTTAATTAAATGTTAAAAACTATTATTATTATTTTTATTAACAATGCCATGCATAATGGTACCAAATAAAAATGCTTAGATTTCAATAATTAAAATTAATCCTAATAACATTAAAATCAATCCAAATAAAATTATAATTAATCCTAACAATATTAAAATTAATCCTAATATTAAAATTAATCCTAATATTAAAATTAATCCTAATATTAAAATTAATCCTAATAACATTACAATTAATCCTAATAATATTAAAACTAATCCTAACACTATAATTAATCCTAATAACATTAAAACTAATCCTAATAACATTAAAACTAATCCTAATAACATTAAAACTAATCCTAACACTATAATTAATCCTAATAACATTACAATTAATCCTAATAACATTAAAACTAATCCTAACACTATAATTAATCCTAATAACATTACAATTAATCCTAATTACATTGCAATTAATCCTAATAATATTAAAACTAATCCTAATAACATTAAAACTAATCCTAACACTACAATTAATCCTAAGGAGAAAATAAAACCAATGTCCAGCACATGAGAATAGAAAATACGGAAGGCAGGAAATGCGTTTGATGTTGCAGGGTGTGGTGGGGTTAGGACTGGGTGTGGTGGGTTGGACAGAGTGGGGGTTGGGGGGTGGATCAGCAGGTATTGATCAAACACTCCCCCACTTTCCCCCTCTTCCCTACGTTCTTCTAGTTTTACCGCTTGAATATTATTACATTATGTTGATTTTGCATACACCAAAATGTTTTCAACTTTTATATTATTATTATTAATGTTAAAAAAAATTTAGTATCACAATAATTGCTAACAGTGATATTGTTGTTGTTGTTTTCATGTTATGGCAGTTGTTGATATATTTGTATCATAGGCTAATGTAATCTAACTGCCACGCATTGAAAATAAAGTTTTAATTTTTATCTAGAATTATTTTTTCGTGACATGTTACATTCTTTTATTAGATTTTTGTTATTGTTTTGCGGTTTTTAGTATCATTGAAGTAGTGACTAATTTTAATAAACAAAATGTATTAATATATCCATAATAATAATACTAATATAAAATAATAACAATAGTAAAAATATAAATAAGAATAATAGTAATAACAACAATAATAGTAATAATAAGAATAATAGTAATAATAAGACTAATAGTAATAATAACAATAATAATAATAGTAATAATAACAATAATAATAACAGTAATAATAATAATAATAGTAATAATAATAATAATAGTAATAACAACAATAATAGTAATAATAATAACAGTAATAATAACAATAATAGTAACAATAAAAATAATAATAATAATCAAGTGGACAATTCATTACATAACTATAAGGCAGCAACACAATTCACACAATCAACTTATGGATTAATGATAACACAAATACATTGAACCCACATTCAACCCATTCACACTCGAACTTTTGTTGCCTTGACCGTTCGAAACCTTTTGCCTTAACGTTTCTTGATCCAGGATCAATTTTTCTTGTGTTTGGATCCATTAAAGTTGATCCAAACATGGATAAAAGTTGATCCCCGATCAATAAAAATTGGGTCTAGGTTAAGACTACATTGTTAGAGTTGGTAATCACATTAGAACCTCGGCGGTACAAAGAAAGGAGAGAGGGAAAGATTTCAACTTCTCTGAACAAGTATAATGTTTTACTAAGAAAATATCTTCCAATTTTCTATCCTATCTTGTACATTAATGCAGTGTTTTTATTTTATAATTTATTTTTGAGGTCCAACACCCAAAAATTACACCACTGCTTATTTGTGCATTAAAAACAAAGTATCAAAACTTGAATGTCCTCGAAGATATTTACACTTTAATGCCTGAATAATTTATCTCATAAGATCAGCAACACAACAACATTTCCATTGAAAATAAATCTTATTGAATGTCACCTATTCGTCCCAAGAGACATTAAAAAATAGACAATTTGTTGCAGGTACTGGACCACATCTAACACAGTGCCAGGCTGGAGCATCGCCCTCTCAGGTGTATGGATCGGTGCCATCGTCGTCTCTCTCCTGCCATGGGCGGGATGGAACTCATGGCAGCTGCACGATGCCAAGTGCCATCTGTCGACTCTATGGCCGCTGTCGTTCACCTCGTTTCTCACGTTCATCGTCGGGGTTCAGGTTTCGGCGGCGCTGCTCATGTGGGCTTCCACGAGGACCAATCGGCTGAGAGCTGCTGCTGTTGCTGCCAGACAGGCCGCTGGTGGCAATGACGCTGAAGTGGCACCCATTGCACCCGTCAGGTAATAAACCAGTATTGTTAACATTGTGTAGTCTTGTACGACTGTACAATCATATATAATTTGTGGACAAGATCATGTAAAGCTCTTAAATCATTCATGTAAAATCATATTGAGCTTTTATACTCTTACAGGGCAATTCATCAATCTTTCTGGTATATTTTCACATTTTCAAGGTTTAGTACTAATAGCACTGGTGGTGATTGTTTTTTTCATAAGAAAACAACACGAGCTTGACTAAAAATTGGTTAGGAATTTTTTTTATTCTAACAAGAACCAAGTTGAATTATTATGATTATTGTGAATTTCATAGCCAAGTATGTTCACTATACCACAACATAGATTTTTCCAAAAAATTTCAGCTCAACTATATAAATCTTTTTTCAGAGATGAAGCCACAAGCAATGAGGGACAAGTTCGATTGATCGGATGGTTGATCAGCATGATGTCGATGGTGCCACTCCTCTGCCACGTCTTGGTGGCATCCTCCTGTGCAGCCTCGAGGAAATGTTATGCCGCACCCCACCACTACCACGAGGATGAGGCATCCCTGCCGTGGACATCACTATGCATAATGGCAGCTTCGGTTGCCAATCCGTTGCTCTACGTCTTCTCTGACGAACAGGTGAGGCATCCATAAATAATCTTTTGAGACCTGGCTTATTGTTACCTCAAGGATTAACACTTTAGTTAGTATTGAAAACCAGTTACTATTCAAGGGGAATTGTGTTTCCTCAAGGATCAACACACTTTAGTTAGTATTGAAAACCAGTTACTATTCAAGGGGAATTGTGTTTCCTCAAGGATCAACACATTTTAGTTAGTATTGAAAACCAGTTACTATTCAAGGGGAATTGGAGTCCTAATTGGGACACAGAAGGTACAGCAACATTCTAGTTTTTATTTAATGTCAGACAAAGAATTCTTTGCAATCAATGACTATTTTAATGGACATAGTAATGTTTTCAATCCTTACGACTATAACTGTCTAGATGTTATAAGGTTAAGTTTATAATGATATTTCATAGCTAGCATCTGGGAGTGTTAAATAGACTATTTGACTAGAAACCAACAATTTAAGCAATCACAATATAATAGCATTGTCCGTATAAAAAATTGTACTAGTAAAAAAATATTTTTCAAAGGTATCCTCCGCAACAATGCTGTTACTGTCTCGGATTTGTTGCTGGTGTGGCAAGAAAGACCGGCCAACACAGTCAAAAGATCAACCGCAGAGAGACGACGTCGAGGCAGACGGCAGATACGAGACAAATGACACTGCACAGCTCGTCGGAGATTAATGGCTGCGGCGAATCGAGCATCACTCTTCAGAGAAGCAAGTCTGGGGACTTTGATCTTAACTTTGATTTGTTCTTAATGTAAAGATGATGTAACCGAGTAAATTGTTCGGAACGTAATCTTATGTTTGTTGTATTCAAATAAATTGCCCTACCTAAGATATTAAGCTACCCTGTATAGGATTTCTATTGAGGAGTCAAAAAACATTGTTCAAGATGTATGAACTTTTTTACTCATTTGTGTTATAAGTATTCCAGATTATTTCTATGGATTAATTAATCAATGAAAATTTTTTAAAGTTATTTCCATAAACAAAATTACAAAACTATCAGATCAGACTTGATAGAGAGGTAGTTTTGAACATATTTATCGATTGTTGTTGAATTTATGTAATTGCATGCAATTAAGATAATCATTTGTTAAAAATTGAAACCAATTTATCTCAAAATTTTATTAAACTAAAGAAAACTGTAATGATTTTTATATATCCTTTCTCTTCATGATTATTTTGTTATTAGTGATGCATGTGTTACACATAATAAAATGTACATTTGAATGAAATTAATTCATAAAAACAAATCTATGTCACAATGTTATACTATAAAACAAAATATTCTTTTAAAAACATATGAATGAATGAATGTATAAATAAACGGCCTACACCCGGCGCTGCACCCAGAGGGTATTCAGCATCTCATAAAGACATATGAAAGCCAAATAGCTTGTATGGATAAGTTGCAGATTGAACCAGCATTCAACTTCCTATCATTATTATCATCATCATAATTGTCATTATTATTATCATAATTGTCATTATTATTATCATTATGATCATTATTATTATTATAATCATTATTTTTCTGGGTGGAATTTTAATATTCAGCCACCTTCATATTTTAATTTATTTGGATTCTTCCATCTCTTGTTTGATTGCATTGTTTTTTTCACTTCTTTAGACAACTTTTGAGAATTATCACAAATGCTCAATTTCGGTAATAATGTCATCGATTTACGGTGCGATTGAGACACTTGCAAAATATTAACAAGATTGAGCGAATTTGTATCATATAAAGTGAGATTAACCCTTTAACGCATGTAGGGACAAAGCAGTGATGGTTGTAGGGTTATTTTGAATGAAAAGTTCATTGTATAGTAGACCTTAGGGTAATAATAGTTCAGGCGTTAAAGGGTTAAAACCATGAATTTGCTAATAATTTAAAAATATCAAATATTTTATTCAAGTTTGTTACAAAGGCTATTACTTTAGGCTACCACATTCTCTACTCCAATAGTAATTCATATGGAGCATGTGGCAATCATAAATCTAAGGCATTGTTGCCCTGAGTTTGTACCAGAACCAGCTAACATGTTTATTTATTTAAAATTAAAGACTTTATAATATAAAAAAATGGAGAACAAAACATACTTCATAGATTAAAAAATTGAGCCAAATTCGAAATAATTTGATTTTTCAACTACTAATGACAATGAAATGTGATAAAAAATTTATTTCTCAAACTATTTTTCACTTACCTTGGTAACAACAATAATGAAACAAAAAA
This sequence comes from Archaeomysis grebnitzkii, assembly GCA_031471125.1. Taxonomy (NCBI): domain Eukaryota; kingdom Metazoa; phylum Arthropoda; class Malacostraca; order Mysida; family Mysidae; genus Archaeomysis; species Archaeomysis grebnitzkii. The sequence continues at coordinate 5,768 of JARUHE010304118.1, read as the reverse complement.
TATTTACATGGTCAAAATAGAAATGGTATGATGGTAATTATCTTAATTATTGAACTATAAAACAAAAGTTACAATATATTTATTACTAATCATAAATTCAAACTATTTTTCACTCACCTTAGTAGTAAAAATTAATGAAATTGATCTTAATTATTGAACTATAAAACAAAACTTACAATATATTTATTACTAATCATAAATTCACAATTTTGTTCTACCACTCGCATATTAAAACATCAATAATTAAGTCCGATTCACTTCTTATTCTAAGTGGATAAGAAAAACCTATCATTTGGATCAAAAATAGCACAAGTGAGGTAAACTATGCTATTTGAACGTTGGTTGCCTCACTTGTGCAATTGTCAATCCATACATAAAATTGCGGAAGCATACACATTTTACAAAACGGGATTCGAGAGTTCACTTGTCGTACATAATTATTCAAAAATAGTTTGATCTATAAAAAGTGACCTCGGATCACTAATATCAAATACAAAAGTAACTTGGTAAAAAACTATAAAAAAAAATAATTAGATAATTATAAATTTGTTTTCACATCTAAAGCGTATCATATGTGTTAAACAAAAATAATTATAAATTTTTTATCACATCTAAAGCGTATCATATGTGTTACCATTCACCAGACAAACAAACTGAGCAATAATACTCACCATTATTTTCTCGCTGACCAACTTCTTGTACAGAGCTTGAAAATGATTTTTAAGAAGTACTTCATCTCGTAAGAAATTATCAGACAAGAATATGTTCAACATCTGCAAGCATTTGAAATCCAAGATTAGTGCCATACTATCAACATTTTATTCATTCTAATTTTTGACATTGTCACAAAATTTTTGATAGTCACAAAATTTTTTGAAGTATGAATTCAAAATTTTTGACATTGTCACAAAATTTCGTGAAGTATGAATTCAAATTTTTGACATTGTCACTAGATTTCGGGAAGTATGAATTCAAATTTTTGACATTGTCACAAGATTTTTTGAAGTATGAATTCAAAATTTTGACATTGTCACTAGATTTAGTGAAGTATGAATTCAAATTTTTGACATTGTCACTAGATTTCGTGAGGTATGAATTAAAATTTTTTGACATTGTCACTAGATTTCGTGAAGTATGAATTCAAATTTTTGACATTGTCACAAGATTTCGGGAAGTATGCAACAAAAAAAAGACTCGCCTGATTTAGTCGTTCATCCATCAAAGCAAAGTAAGAGTCACAAGAATGGCACGAAGGATGTTCGTTGTTCTCTTGAACGAGTTCCTTTAATGTACTTAAAAGTAATTCAATTTTGTCTCCACAGCAATCCTCTTCTAACATTTTCTTTGACTGAAAGATAAAAGAATAATTACAGATAATTTATATTTAGGATACAGGTAATAAGCAAAAAAATTCAAGATTGCTTGTTTCTTATTAGTTATTACACTGCTGGGGAATCATGGTCCATTAAACCAAATGCAACATGCAAATCATTACATTAACATTTTTGCAACATCATAGTTCAGTGCAATAAAAAATAGAAGTTTAATCTTCATTGGAAACATATATCAAAGAAACTAGGCACCAAAGAAATCTATTGGACAGATTGTCAGTTTTATTAATTTGCCAAACTACGTCTGCTAAATAAATAACAAGTCTGCAAATCGGTTTAATGACTACAATGTGCAAGATAGCAAAGATGTTCTCTTCTTTAGAAAGAACAAAATAGAAAAAAATTAAACTCACTTTTGTTTGAAGTTGATTTTCATGTTCAAGTAACTTCATTTGCACTTTTGATTGCTCAATTTTCAGAAGAATTTGAAGCTTTCTGTTCTGTCGATCTTTGTCGGCCATTTTCTTTTCCAACTCTGACTGCGAGTTGAACGAAATGTCCAAAGTCTCGTCGAAGGTCAAAGAGGACAACGACATTGACCGATCGTCTTTCATTTGGATGTTTTCCGTCGACAGTTTGTGAACGGAATCGTTCAGTTGTTGGATTTCTAGATGATTTTCGTTATTTATTTGCAGACTCCTTTTCAACGATGCCGCAAACGCCAGATTTTCCTTCAAATGATCATCGATGATCGACGTCAACATTTTGACTTTGTTTTCAGACTTGTCCAATTTGTTCTTCATCAGATTCATTTCAAAAGTTTCGACGACACACTCCTGATCTCCGCTCTTGTCGGTCAACTTACGGATGACGTCATTCATGTCATTTATTTGTTTTTTTTGGCAACCTAATTCAAACTCGGCTTTGGTTAAATCATCTTTCAACTGGATTAATTCTTTCTTCAAATCTACATTCTCCATTTCGACATTAAAGTATTTTGTCATGGTATCATTTAGATGTCTATTTTCTTCGCTAAATTTGACAAGGCTTTCTTCCACAGCCTTTAACGTGGATGTCAACTCGTTGATTTTTGTACTTTTGCTTTTATTTTCTAGTTGCAACTCATTCATCTGTTGTGACATCTCTATAGATTTTTTAACACCAGATTTACTATTATTCGACTTGGATGAATTTGGGGTGACTAGATATTCTTCCATTAAATAATCATGCTCAATGATTTCACTTGTTTTGTGATTTTTTGACTGGTTTAATGAAACTTGGACTTCGGCATCAGAGACATCCTTAGTTTTCATGACTGTCATCTCCTTTATTGAATTTTCTTCCTCCATTTTAACCAACTTTTCATGCAAACTTTTTTCGGAGTTTATTGATTGCTCTAACTTTTCATGTAATGATTTTTCTGAACTTGTAGATTTTTCTAATTTTTCATGTAAAGATTTTTCGGAACTTATGGATCTTTCCAATTTTTCATGCAAACTTTTTTCGGAGTTTATTGATTTCTTTAATTTTTCATGTAATGATTTTTCTGAACTTACAGATCTTTCCAATTTTTCATGTAAAGTTTTTTCTGAGCTTATAGATTTCTCTAACTTTTCATGTAAAGTTCTTTCTGAGGTTATTGATTTCTCTAATTTTATTTTCAATTCATTAAGATTGTCACCACACTCTTTTTGGATATTGTTAATGTCATCATTCAACTTATCAACAGTAGAATTGAGCAAATTTATTTTCTCACCGAGTGCATGATTAAGCGAGGTCTTTTCGTCAATCATTTTCTCAAATTTAACAAGGACTTCCTCTTTTTCTTTTTTCATGTCATCAACTTGTACCACAAGTTGGTTGTGTTTTTCTTTGTAGCCATTCAACATTTTGTGTTGATTTTCCAATTGGTTGTACTTCTTTTCAAGTTCAAGGAATTCAGTTTGATAATTTGGTTTGGATTTTATTTCATTTTCAAGTTCGTTTACCTTCTCTGCAACCATCTTGAACTGAGATTTTTCCTCCTTTAGTTTAACATTTTCATTGTAAAGCTCAATTATTCTCTGCTCTAGTATAGCTTTTGCTTCATTGATGGCTTCGAGATCATTCATAATGGAAGAATTTCTCCCTTCGAGCATCTTCAAATCGTCGTTCAGGCTGTCTTTACTCGATTTGCTTAAATCCAACTCGTTTGAAAGATCCTCTTCCAGCTTTTGGAAACTTTCGATCTTATCGCGAAAACTTTGTTCGAGCTCCGCTTTAATTTTTCTTTCTATGTCAAGTTCTTCTTTCAATGTGGCGATCGATTTTAATTCCGTTTCGACATCGTCAATAAAGGTTTTGTATTTGTCGTAATCATCATTATCGTCATCTGCCAAATTGTTGTAACTTCTGTAAAACTCGTCTAAATACAGAACTATTTGTCCGACATGCGTCAGGTTTCGTTCCAACTCTTTCATCTTCTCGTTCTTTGCATCCAATTCACTTTTGAAATTTTTTGCCATATCCGAGATTCTGTTCGTGAGGCCTTTGTGTTTGTCTTCGTGAATTTTCTCCAACTCACTCACCTGCTCATTAATCAAAGCCAACTCTTCATTGTGCGAGTTCTTCAAGGACTTCACATAATCTTCATTTTCTCTTCTGGAAAAAAGGGAACCGTTAAGAAAAATAGTTTAACTTTCAATCTATAATAACAATAATAATAACATATTTTTATAGAGCACATAAATAAAAATACTCTAATGTGCCTTACACAATGCCCTACAGTAAAACAAAAACCGTTATTAAACATAAAAAAAACAAATTAGAAATTTCAATCGATTAAGAAACAATGAACAATAATTTACAGAAAATATGTGTTAACCCTATAACGCCCATTGGGTCTTTTAAGTGACGTTTAAAAAAGCTTATTTTGAATGCAAACATTGTTGTGTTAACGATCTTATGACATAAATAATTCGGGTGTTATAGGGTTAATGCCACAAATTTTTATACAGCACTAGCACATAAGACGTGACAATCAATGTTAACATTGCTATGACACATAATTACATCACAGGTCACATGACTGCCTCAACCATTGTGCTAAAAACATGGTTTTTGTCCTTCAATATTTTTTTCCTCCTCTTTAACCCAAAAAATATGACAAAGTGGCGACTTTTCGCAATAAAAACTTGAAAACAATCTAAACCAATCAAAAACGAACGTCCTCTTTAAAATGGGAAACTATTTCTTAGCAGCCTGGTTTCAACTATAAAATCTGAGAACATTTATTTACAAAATTGTTTGTATCATCATTTTCCCTTTTATTTTACCAACTTTTTAGGTTTTCAGCTTGTATTTATCACAAAAAAAGCCATTTTGAGGTGGGGATGAATTATTTTCATTTAAATTAATTTCAATGGAAAAGATAAAGTTTGAGCCGAGTTTCAACTGTACTTGAAAATTCTATAATTCTTGTAGTTATTGACAACTATTTATAATGACAGTCTCTCTCAGGCAATGCCACTTGTTCCATAGGAATTACTATTAGTGACCAATGTGGAGGCCTAAAATATTTCTCTGCTCTCTACAAGCAATGGGATGTCAACATTCAACAAAGGAGGGACTAGGGGACATAGGTATACAGTTTTAAGCCGCGATTTGGAGGTAGGACCAGGGCCATTTTTCTCAAATAAGAATTATCAATTATTGGAATTCACTTGATGAAAATATAGTAGAGGCAGGAAGTGTGGAAACTTTCAAAAAAAGATTGGATAATGTATGGAATAGGCCTGGATATGGATACATGACGGGGGAAACCTAATGACTAACCCATTAAGAAGTAAATGTAAATGATAATAATTCTAATGTATTTTAGTGTTTGGTTATATAAAATCAGGAGAAAAAGGGGATAAATTCAAGATCACCCAAAAAATAATAGACTCCTAAATAAAGAAACAAAAGAACTGAAAAACTTACATTAATTTTTCAGCTGCCGAGCTCTTTTCTTCTTCGTGCTGCGATTGAAGAGATTTCATCCTTTCGGCAAAGTTTGTTTCAACTTCCAGATTCGAAGACTTCAACTGTTCGATCTGTAATGGAAAAGCACGAAATTAGTTTTTAATGTAATGGGTGACCAAAATTTATCACAAAGATTAAGTGCAACAAAAGATGTTATTGAAAATAATTCCTACTATGTTAGTAGAAAATTATCTTAACTGGCCTGCTCATAAAGTAAAAATTCTCTAAAAATAAAGAGGTTGCTAGAATGAGGAACCTTACAACAAATGTTATTATTACCCTGAATACCAATCCAAAGAGTACACCAATGGTGTTCAAGAACAAGCTATTGCTTAATAGCAAGGCCAAGTAACGTCACCGGCCTTGGCCACGTTGAAACACCGCTTCCCGTATGATCAGCGAAGTTAAGCAACGTTGGGTCTGGTTAGTACTTGG
>JARUHE010304085.1:0-12586 GCA_031471125.1 Archaeomysis grebnitzkii | reverse complement strand
AGAATGAAATAAATTGTCTATTTATTATTATTCATTACCAATTTTGTTAAATGCGCGAGATTTATTTGCTCCCTCTAATTTATCTATATGACATTTTATTTTTTGTTACAAACTTTAAAAAACGTATTGTTAATTAATCCTTCAATTTATTAATAAAATGAAATCTTATTTTAACTTTAAGAAACGTCATACAACATTTTAAATTTAAGCTAAGAATTTTCATAACTTCTATTAAACATTTTATTGGTGGTTGGTTTTTATTATTTATGGTACTTCCATCCTAAAAACCTATTGTATGTAAAAAATAATATATAGTCTTTCTTTTTCTTCTTCTACACCTTATTCCCATGTTTATATGGGGTCACTGTTCCTTATTAGGTTTTTTACCTTGTCTTGTCTCTTACAGTCTTCTGGTAAACATTTTTCTTGTAGATCTTCTCTTATCCTATTTTTCCACCTAAGCTTTGGCCTCTCTTCTTCATGTCCATTATTCTTCTCCCTAAATACTCGTCATCCCATTTCATTGCATGGCCTTCACAGTTGAATCTCCTTTCTTACATCTTCTTATTTGTCTCTATAACTTTTACTCTCCCTCTTATGTATTGGTTCCTTATTTTATCCTTATTTGTTACATCGCACATCCATCTGAGCATTCTCATCTCTGCCACGTTCATCTTCTTTTATTGTACTTTCTTCACTGACCATGTTTCGCAACAACAGCCTTCTTATACACTTTTCCTTTTAATTTTGTACTTGTTTTTCTGTCATAGAGAACCCCTGATGCCTTTATTCATACATTCCACCCAGATTGAACTCTGTGATAGACTTATACCTCAAGCTCTCCGTTCCCAGTCACGTGTGAGTCCAGATACTTGTAGGCTGACACTCTCTTGATGATCTTTTTATTCATGCTCATCTGTTCTCTCTTGTTGACGTTGCTGTTGATCCCTCTCCATCCTTGACATTGAGGACGGAACCCTCACGTCGGGGGGTCCAGTCCCCACCCCAGCAGGTTCAATCATCGGGCCACTAGCCACATCAGGTCCGTCCGGAAGGCTTCCAAGGCCATGTTGGTCCACACATGCGGGCATGTAAACAGGTGTGGAGTGTTTGTGTGTGTTATTGGGACAGTGGGCAGTTAGGTGAGGGGTGTGATTCTGGAGCTATTTTATGTAGATGTTCGAGTAGATCTATGTGGGGATTTATTTGTTCGGAATTGTGTCAGTGTTTTGTGCATGTTGTGTGGGAGAGTTTGTTCGGTGTTTTTCTTTTTTTATGTCTGATGCTGTTCTGCTTAGTACATTATGGGTTGTCTGTTATTGCTGTGATTTGTTACTATGTGGTGTAATTATTGTTGATTTTAATATTGTTTGCTTTATATGTCTGGCATTAATTTATTGTTGCGTGAGAGAGTGTAGTGGGTGGTTTGAGTGTTGTGTGGCTTGTCTTAGTTGGCGTTCATGTAGTTGTAGGTGTGTCTGGATGGGGAGTATTTTAGTTTCTTTATGTAAGTATTGTGTGTTGGTGTCCAGTGTACATCCTGTGGCTGCTCTGAGGGTTCTGTTTTGTGTTGTCTGTAGTCTGTTGATGTTTGTGGCTGATGTGATGGGTGACCATATGGTGTTTTTCTTCTCATTATTCTCTTCCATTGAACCACAAATATTCAGTCTTGGTCCTGCATATCTTTGAGCCTGTTTTTCATTTAGAGAGTTCTCTGCTCAACTCTGCCATTGTTTTGCACACTATATTCTCGGACTTTCTCTCTAATGTTGAGCTTTGGTGTAGTCCAAATCTTATTCGAAACTCTTCTGTTCTATCAACACAACTGTTACCTTCTAAGGTTGCGTCTCCGTAATCCGTATATATCTTGAGAAAGTGTTACATATTTCTCAATTACACCTTTCCGCCTGCTACACTTCCAAACTTATGGTCGTCGAACTCTATGATAGACCTTGATTTTCGAGGTCAATGAAAGCTGCCTTCCTCTTATGAATCCAAACTGGTTTTCACTGGTTTCTGTTTCCATTGGCACTTTATCTCATATCATTCATTCTCATAATTTCATAGTATGACCAAAGAGTTTTATGCTTTTGTAGTTGTAACATTTTGGGATGTAGCCCTTTTGCTTGTAAATAGACACAATGGAATTTTTCCTCCTCTGTGACGGTATATTCTCCTGTTCATATATCTTCATCATGAGATCGCATAACATATTTATAATAAATAATCTATAGTGTTCACCACAAAATGTCCCTAAGAAATAATATAGAGTGTTCACCACAAAATGTTCCTAAGAAATAATCTATAGTGTTCATCACAAAATGTCCTTAAGAAATAATCTATAGTGTTCACCACAAAATATCCCTAAGAAATAATCTATAGTGTTCACCACAAAATGTCCCTAAGAAATAATCTATAGTGTACACCACAAAATGTCCATAATAAATAAACTATAGTGTTCACCACAAAATATCCTTAAGAAATAATCTATAGTGTTCACCACAAAATGTCCTTACGAAATAATCTATAGTGTTCACCACAAAACGTCCTTAAGAAATAAACTATAGTATTCACCACAAAATTTTCTTAAGAAATAATCTATAGTGTTCACCACAAAATATCCCTAAGAAATAATCTATAGTGTTCATCACAAAACGTCCCTGATAAATAAACTATAGTGTTCACCACAAAATGTCCTTAATAAATAATCTATAGTGTTCACCACAAAATGTCCCTAATAAATAATCTATAGTGCTCACCACAAAATAACCCTAAGAAATAAACTATAGTGTTCACCATGAAATGTCACTAAGAAATAATCCATAGTGTTCACCAGAAAATGTCCCTAAGAAATAAACTATAGTGTTCACCACAAAATGTCCTTAATAAATAATCTATAGTGTTCACCACAAAATATCCCTAGGAAATAATCTATAGTGTTCACCACAAAATATCCCTAAGAAATAAACTATAGTGTTCACCACAAAATGTCCCAAAGAAATAATCTATAGTGTTCACCACGAAATATCCTTAAAGAATATACTATAGTGTTCACTACAAAATGTTCCTAAGAAATAATCTATAGTGTTCACCACAAAATACCCTCAAGAAATATACTATAGTGTTCACCACGAAATGTCACTAAGAAATAATCTATAGTGTTCACCACAAAATATCCTTAAGAAATATACTATAGTGTTCACTACAAAATGTTCCTAAGAAATAATCTATAGTGTTCACCACAAAATATCCTTAAGAAATAAACTATAGTGTTCACCACGAAATGTCACTAAGAAATAAACTATAGTGTTCACCACAAAATGTCCTTAATAAATAATCTATAGTGTTCACCACAAAATGTCCTTAAGGAATATACTATAGTGTTCACTACAAAATGTTCCTAAGAAATAATCTATAGTGTTCACCACAAAATGTTCCTAAGAAATAATCTATAGTGTACACCACAAAATGTCCATAATAAATAAACTATAGTGTTCACCACAAAATATCCCTAAGAAATAATCTATAGTGTCACCACAAAATGTCCCTAAGAAATAATCTATAGTGTTCACCACAGAATGTCCCTAATGAATAATCTATAGTGTCCACCACAAAATAACCCTAAGAAATAATCTATAATGTTCACCACAAAATGTCCCTAATAAATAATCTAGTGTTCACCACAAAATGTCCCTAAGAAATAATCTATTGTGTTCACCACAAAATGCCCCTAATAAATAATCTATAGTGTTCACCACGAAATGTCCCTAATAAAAAATATATAGTGTTCAGTACAAAACATCCCTAAGAACTAATCTATAGTGTTCACTACAACATGTCCCTAAGAAATAATCTATAGTGTTCACCACAAAATATCCCTAAGAAATAATTTATTGTGTTCACCACAAAATATCCCAAGGAAATAGTCTATAGTGTTCACCACAAAATATCCCTAAGAAACAGTCTATAGTGTTCACCACAAAATATCCCTAAGAAATAATCTATAGTGTTCACCACAAAATATCCTTAAGAAACAATCTATAGTGTTCACCACAAAATATCCCTAAGAAATAGTCTATAGTGTTCACCACAAAATAACCCTAAGAAATAGTCTATAGTGTTCACCACAAAATATCCCTAAGAAGTAGTCTATAGTGTTCACCACAAATTATCCCTAAGAAATAATCTATAGTGTTCACCACAAAATATCCTTAAGAAATAATCTATAGTGTTCACCACAAAATATCCTTAAGAAATAATCTATAGTGCTTAGCATAAAAATTTAAACGTGTTTAATTATCAATCACAGTGACAGCAAATTCTGAACGACTCACTGTGCCACAATAATGCTTCTTTTTCGTGTTTTGTATGACTTGCAGAAACATTTTCTTTCACTTCTTATAAATTCATCAGCAAATCATTCTGTAAGTTAGCTTACTAAAAAACAATGGACATAAGTATATTTATTTCATAAAGTTGCTGGTGAGTAATATGTTTGTTTGCGATTGTTCTGAACGTATAAACTATTTTTAAATCTGCAGTCAATGCATGCATTTTCTGCATAATGCAGCTGGGCGTTATTTTCTTAGCCTGTAAGTATTTGATGGGAACCTGACGATTTGAGTGAATAGTGACATGCGTTATCTTCTTCCTTTGCCGTAATATATATATACAATTTTGTTCACAGCGCACGAAAGTAAATGTGTTGATGACAAAAAACTACCAACCAGTTATTATTGAAAGGCCTATCCATAAGCTTAGATCACTGAGTGGCTCGCACAGAAAATGCTGATAAGAACCCCTGATTTATATAAACACAATTGTTAAGTAAAACAAAGTTTTACTTCTTCTTTCACATGTTCAGTTAGAACAAAATATCCAAGTTATAGCTGAAAGATCTTAAAAAAAACAATAAAAAACTTTGATTAATATATTAGAACGATTTTAAATTTGTAAGAACCTATCACTGAAAATAAGGCTAAGCATTTCAAAGGAAATTTAACTTTACATAATGAAACAAGAAAAATAAAAAGGAAATAAAAAGAAAGTGTTTTCTATAATGTATTATTTATTCATAGTATTTCATTGGTGAGTGCCATTGAAGAACTATAACTTATTTTCTGTTTTCCTTCGGGGCACCAAGATTTATTTACGCATTTCACACAATTAGATTTGCATTCACTTTCTCACTTGCCAAATAAACACATTGAACAAACTCCTTTTTTGATCTCTGTCTAAGCTCGTTCGCTTATCAGACTGGATTAACTTTATTTCACCAATCCTCAAACATATTCATAATAACGGTTGCAGAAGTTATTTGATGGTTCATACTAAATAAACCAACATTAAACAAAATTCAGTTAATTGGAAAAACACTCAATTGAGATTTGAGAAATTAAAAATATTTTTTCAAAACGGTTCACCTTTTCCTAAATAACAAAATATGGATGACAGTTTGGTCTTTGAAAGAACAATATTAAAGAAAAAAATTATTAATGATTAGCCCATTCTATTTGGTTCTACATTTTCTTTGCAAAATGTTTTTTCCCGGATAAATTATAAACTACACAAACAATATAACTAAACTGTTGAATCCTTTAGACTTAAAAGATTCTAGTCAAGCTGTTTTTTACTTCTAAAAAATCGATTGGTAGTTATGAAATGCGCGCGTGCACGTGTATATTTATGTGTGTAGGTGACATAAAACCAAGTGAAGCAGAGCATACCTCCTTATTAAAACAAGTAAAGTTTCAATGTGAAGTGAATTTGTTTGTGTATGAACAACATTGGAAATAGGTGTAATCCACAACATTGAAATAGGTGTAATACACAAGGGAAATTATCAGATTGGTCAGTAATTTTACAAACAATTTTCATTTTAGAAATTCGATCACTCAAATCGCTCACCTGATCAGACCTGATTATGAATGGAATTTCCATGGATGTGAGACCTTAATTGAACATCAAAACATTGATTTGCTTTCAACAACAATGCAGTTTTACTAAATTTAAATGCAAGTTAAGCAATTTATTACTGTCTCACATGAAACTTTATTTATCTTCTAAATGTTTAACTTGTAATACATTATTTATATTGCAGATCTTTTAAAAATTAAGTGAAAAAATGCATATTGAATGTGAAAAATGTTCAATATTTTATAATAAATGTTCATTTGCTAAAATTCTTTTGGTTGTTCATATTTTTTTGTGTCTTAATTTCTAAAACATGCATACGAGTAAATGCTACGCATTAAAGGCTGTATTTTTATGTTAAAAAAGTTTCTAAAATTGTTTTATTTTTAATACAATTCTTTATTTGCATTAACCCTTTTCTTTCATTTGTTTATAATAAAAATATCTTTAAGCCTTCAAAATCTTTTTGGTTAATCGTGAATTTGATGATAAATTGGTTAGGTCTAAAAACTGCTAAAACGTCTATTATTTGAAAAATATAAATTTTAGGCAAATAGATCCTTCAGGCATTTAACCTTAGAATCTCATGTTCTTTAATTTGTTTTAAATAAACTTTCCTCTAAACCTTCAAATAAAAATCTCGGTTAACCATGAATTTCAAGTTTCTTATGAAATGTATGTTTTAAAAGTAAATATTGGTTTAAGAATTTTTTTAGTGACACCAAAGTAGAATGTTATAATCTTTATTTTCATTAAAATAAACTTTCCTGTAAAATTAATATTTCTTATTATTTTGAAAAAATCCAAAACTTTGGTAGAGTCCACAAATCATTAACTGTCCCAACAAAAACTCCAACGGCAACAACAACAACAACAATCAGTGGTCACGTATGGAAGTTGGTTTTTCAAACACAGCTTTACAGGGTACTTCATTAATTGTTGTCAGTATTAATAAAAAACAAATAATTGAATACAAAATTCAAAACGAATTAATGATCTACGAACAAAACCGTTGGAAATTATCATAAGCCCTTTTGGTTGTATTGTGGTAGAGAAACATCCTCCCATGTGCTCCTAATATAAAGGGTTGTGAATCGGTGCTCACCAGAACAACACGTTCATTCAACAGCCATTGTGGTTGCATTGGACGGTAACAGCATGCTCCTATTTGAGTGGTGAATTTATTGTCATAGTAAAATAACATTATACGACATGGAATGTTCAGCAACAATTTGTAACATTAGAAAGCATTAATCAACTTTGAAAGAACATCAACACTGGAAAAAAATCTCACAGGAACCATGAACCACCGGCGAGTAAACTCAGTTTTTTGGGAGTTGCATATTCAAGAAAAACGAGGATCAAAATTAAAGAAAACCAGTAGTATCGCATTTTATATGGGTTGACAATAGCACAAGTAAGGTAACTCGCATTCAAATAACATAGGGCATCCCTCAACTGTGCTTGTTTTCATAGAACCATCCGTTGTAGCCGGGCACAATAAAATTTCCGATTTTAAACCCCTGAAAACTAGTGCCAGGTAACAGCCTGAAGTTGTTCCACAAAGTATGAAATGAACTGACCACGACTTTTCTATACAATTTGGCCTCTTCTTTAATGGAAAAAATCTACAGAAGGTGGAAGTTTCTTTTCTCAAAAAAATAATTTAAAGAATTTCATATACACTTGATTTCCAATTCACTGGTGCTAACTCAAACCAAAATATGAAAGGAAAAATTGTCTCTCCATTTTTATATTAAAGTAATTTTTGCTGGTTAGCCATGTTGGTGAGGAAAGTAACACGTTGTCTGTCAGTTATTCTTTATTGCACAGGTGGTTGCAAACAAAACAAACAAAATACGTTGAAGAATGTATAGCACAACCTTATAGCACAACTACAGATGTATATTGAGCATATATAAATATACTGACATAAATACATTTGAATACATGAGGATAGTAAACTTATTATCTGACCATTCAATGTCCTCCTCTGGCGATCAAAGAATCTATACTACCTAAAAGTACAGAGTTGTTTTCACCAACTTTAATTACTAGAATTTTTAATAAAAAATATTTCTTTAATTACTTTCTTCTTTTCTTATTATTAATCATCAATAGTACTCATATAAGAAATCTCAAAAAAGTAAAAATACATCATTTAACCGAACTTAATTGTGAAAAAATAAAACTGAAAGTTCTTTAAAAATACATTTTTTGAACTTCATACAAACAAAATAAAACCATCAATTACCATAATTAAAAGAGTAATCAACACAATACCAAATAACATTAAAATATAAATATTCAAGTCGATTTTCAACACCAGATCGGAAGTGATACGACATGGTGCACAAGTGTGAGAAGTCCGTTTCAATTAAAATTAGAGTGAAAAGTTTTACAACCTTTTATGAGTTTTAATATTTACAACTTATTTATTTATTATATTTATTATATTATATTTATATTTATTATATTTATTTATAAGTTTATTTATATTTATAAGTTGTAATATTTACTAGTTCAAATATATCTGTTTGATCTAACAATCTATGCTTTTAAAACCTCCTTATTCTAAATGTTTCAATCATAAGACCATTTCAACTTATCAAATACAAACAGTTGTTAGAAAACATTCTGAATTCATGTTTTAAGAACAAAAGTATGGTTGAAATCAGAATAAAAAGGAAATTTGTCTGAGCAGTTATTGATCTTTTGTGGAAATATACATATGATACCACAGTTGTGCACTGAAAAAGTCACATAACCACACAAACTAAATTTTCTGCATTTGTTAACAAGTCAACAGCCGCTTAGTTAGCCTACCCTATACGAAATGATAAAACAACACTACCAAATTAATAATAATAATGTTTTATCACCAAACATAAATAGACACTTCAACGATAGTCTTATACATAGAGCAAGGTTTTTACGCTTGAGTACATAATCATATTGTCCTCAAAAGGGTCATGAGTTATAAAATAAATATAATATAAGTAAATATTAACTCAACCTTCAATACAAACACATACACAAATTAGTCTCTTGAACCAACATCTAAGCGGAACAAAATCTCGACTGGCGACGGAGTATTATACATACATCTGAGCACTGCTACATCTAACCATGCACTTCTTTATGTAGCAATCTTTTGAATTTAATTAACATTTATAATACAAGTGAATGTTAACTGAACCTTAAAAATAAAAGTAAATGCTAACGCAACCTTTAATATAAACCTTTAATACAAATTAATAAACCAAAAAGCATGAACGGACCTTAAGTGACAACTCAATTACAGTTTGGCTTTAAATCTAAATTGTTCCTTCATTTTGTTTGTTTGTGCATAACTTTCTTCATTATCTTCATTTTATTTATTTAGTAGTTGCGTTTCAGATTGTCCACCGAAATCGTTAATTCAATCCTTCATTTTGTCGTTTCCCAATATTAAAGTGTTTTTAGGCTTAAAAATACATCAATAACTGCATATATATATATATATATGGTAATTATTAATATATATAAAAGACGAAGAATGCTATAACTTATTTGACAAATAATTTTGTTTATAGTCTTCATCAAAATTTTACAAATATGTAATTAAAAATATATTTTTTGAAACTTTAAATGTCTTAAAACTTTAAGCGTTTCTTGTAATACCGGTGATACATAAGTCTAATGGTTTATTCTATCTTATGTAACGCCAGTGATACAAATCAAGTTAATTTATGTATTTACTAAATTTATACAGGCAAACAGTTAAAGTTTTAACTTTGTTAAAAACAACAAAATCGTTGGATAGTTCGTTGTGACTAGTCTATTTTTGATTTTTTATGTCGAATTTGGTTGTAAAATATCAATGCTTTCATTCAAAACTTCTTTAAACGTATGTATTTTTTCTAGGTACCTCAACAGATTGTCGTGTGTTATGGTTGTGGTTATGTTATGCTTTAGGCCAATCTTTTATTTGTAATTCATGAAAATTCACTCAACCATTCTCACACATAATAAACTAGTTCATCAGATGATCTCTATCATGGGTGCGGGATACAGGTTTTTCTACATTGTAATATTTTCCTTCATCAGTCAATGTTTTGTTTTTATATATCTGCAAAGCATACTGATTGTATAAAGAAAGACAAACATTGAAGAAGTCCGTTCCACATTATGGAAAAAATAGATACTAATTACGCGTTCTTGTACAGTATGTTTTGAATAACAAAAAAAATGAAAAGTATAAACATAAACCACAATATATGTAACATTATTATAATATAAAATTATATTATGAACTACTCTGTCAACTTACATCATTGTGATCACTTATATTCGTTCACCATTGTGCTGCACACGATAGCGGTTCAAGTTAAAACTTGTATTACAAGTTGGAATATTTGTAAGCAAACAAACTTTCCTTAATTTGAATTTCCATGCTCCGTCTCACTTTAAATTATCTCCCATGCAAACGGTGTGAAAGCCTATCTGTTCATCCCTTAAACTTCCACTCTATCAGAAAATGATAAAATACTTCTTTCTAATGGAGATTCTTTTTGTTTGAAACATTATTCTTATTTTTCTTCACAAATGTAGAATCAAAACTTTGTTTACAACAACAATAATTATTTTTTCTAGATATTCGAGTCTTGAAATTTTAACATTTTAATAAAGTATTTACAAAGAGTGTACATTTAAAGTTATCATTTAAATCATTGTGAATGCTTAACACAACCTAGAACGATTTTTATATTTTTATACTCAATACTTTGGCGATAGCACTGTTGTGAGAGCGGAAAAAATAGTTTGCAAACAAAGCCTACAACTTTTCATCTTTTATATTTACGACGACTAATAAAATATAAAAATGTATGTTATTTAATGCATAGTAAAATAAATAAAAGAAATAGTTGCATAATTTAACAATGACAACGATTAATAAAATATAAAAATGAATGTTATTTAATGCATATTAAAATAAATAAAATATATAGTTGCATAATTTAACAATGACGACGATTAATAAAAAATAAAATGTATGTTATTTAATGCATATTAAAATAAATAAAATATATAGTTGCATAATTTTACAATGATGACGATTAATAAAATATAAAATGTATGTTATTTAATGCATAGTAAAATAAATAAAATATATAGTTTCATAATTTAACAATGACAACGATTAATAAAATAAAAAATGTATGTTATTCAATGCATAGTAAAATAAATAAAATATATAGTTGCATAATTTAACAATGACGTAATTATCCTCAAGTAAAAATGTTGGACTTCATAAAACCTGAAAAGTAAATCACACTGCCAATACAAATCAATGAAAATTCTTTTTGTTTTCCTTCAAAAAATAATTTGGAAGAAAAACAAAACAAAATAATTATGATTGACAAAATTATTCATAAAAAGCGAAGGTCTTTCATTGTGACAATGGATTCTCTTTTGGGGTGGGTTCAAATTATTTTTTTTCAAGATTTAATCGTGCGTTTAAGCCTTAACGATCTTTTTTTTTATTTATTTTCATTTTAATTTCTAGATTCAGTTATATTTTTGTTTCTAGATTTAACCTCATCTTGTTTCTACTCGATTTAAAGTACGTTGTTTCAGCTGATAATTTATCAACTTCAACTTCAGCAACAGAATTTAAGAAGACATTCAGTTTTTAGTTTCTTAAATTGAACTCAGTTTAATTATGAGAGTTTTCAATACATTTACATTATATCATTCGAGTTGAGAAATATAATGTTATTCATTATTTTTCTCATTGGTTTGCTACAAAGCAACAAACCATTTCAATTGATCAATTATGACAATTGATAATAATTATATTTGTTATTTCAACGGATAAAAAGTTTTTGTCTGGCAACAAATTGTGGTTTTTTAACAACGGAGATTTATTTTTAGATTTATTTTCTTCTTTATTTCTATATTTGTTTTTGTTTCTAGACTGTATTTGTTTTTCTTTTCATTTCCAGATTTATTTTCTTTTTTAGGAATTTTTATTTCATCTTTATTTCTAGATTTATTAGCATTTTTGTTTGTAGATGTATTTTCCTATTTATTTATAGATTTTTTTTTAAAGTTTTATTTCAATTTATATTTATAGATTTATTTTCTTCTTTGTTTCTAGGTTTATTTTTATTTTCATTTATAGTCTGTACTTATTTTACTTTTTGCTTCTAAAATTATTTTGCTTTTCTCCATAGATTTTTAATCTACATTTCTACATGTATTTTCATTTTTAGTAGTAGATTTCCTTTCTTTTATATTTCTAGATTTATTTTTATTTCTATTTCTAGATTAAATTTCTCTTTATTTCTAGGTTTATTTTTTTCATTGTTACGGAGCAAATATTTCTATAAAATTGAAAATCTGACAACACCAACAAGTCAACACCGAAACTGAAAAATTGTTTATAAAACTAATTCTTAAATCTAAGTATGGGTACATTTTGTTTGTAAGTTCTTGGATACTGCTTTTAATATTATCTGAAAGATATCCAGAGTATGGAAACTTAATATAAATCATTTTCTTGTTGACTGTATCAGGTTTAATGCTATTATTAAAAGTTTTGTTCAAAACCTGTTACAGTCAAGAAGAAAATGATTTATAATAAGTTTCCATACTCTGGATATCTTTCAGATAATATTAAAAGCAGTAT
>JARUHE010304056.1:0-12586 GCA_031471125.1 Archaeomysis grebnitzkii | reverse complement strand
ACAACAACAACAACAACAACAACAACAACAACAACAACAACAACAACAACAACAACAACAACAACAACAAACAAACATACACTAAAAATAAAATAAATAAACTCGAGGTTTAGTTACAAGAATATTATTCCATTATATTTGGCGGGAAAACTTTTTGATTGGAAGTTCCCAACTTTTTGGAGTAATTGTTGTTGGTAATAAAATCTTGAAGTTTTATTGCGAGAATATATCGGAAATAAATTGAATTACGATCTTCAATTGCTTTTTTGGTTTCATTTGCCTCTTATTGGTTTGTTCAAACAATCTATTTTGCAGGTATTTCAATATTTTTGTTTATAAAAACAATTTATTTTGCAGGTTTTTCAATATTGTTTTTATGAAAAACTGTTTATTTTGGAGGTTTTTCAATATTTTTTATTATATTATTTTTGTAAATAAAATTTATTTTCAATTCTTCCAATAAAAATATAAAAAACGTTAACTTTTCAATTTTTTTTTCTTAATTTTTTTTGTAAAAAAACGATGTATTTTTGAATGCCTCCCAGAAAATAACCTTTTTTATAAAAATAAAGTTGTATTTTTAAGTTAATTCTACTTTTTTTGTGTGAAAAACAATCTATTTTAAATTATTTTAATGAAAAATAAAAATAAAAATATTTTCTAGAAAAAAATAGCAAAAAAATAGCAATTAGTTGATGGCCGAGTGGACAAGAAGCTCGTTTGAAGAATAATGCTGCATATGTTGACAATCCACTCCAAGCTATACGTTGGGCAGTTGAACGTGGCTGTATTCCCGTGTAATATTTTATCCTAAGCTTACCCCGGTTTGTAGTCAGCACCATGTCCTAGCTGCATTTCATTAACTCTTAAGAATTAAATCACATTGAAATTTATATTGAAAACAACGTATCATATATGATACGTTGCGTAGTGAAGGGTTAAATGGACACATCATAATAGTATAAATAAGCTATTAATATGTGAATCACTGAAAAATATTCAGCGTTACATAAAAGCTGTAATAAATTTTGTAATTATTAAAAGTGAAGATGTATTTGTAGTAACGTGCAATTAAATCTGTGACAAAAATTAATATTAATTTGTTTTGTATTTATTGTTAGTTTATGCAACAAGTTTATATATTTAAAAACATGAATTTGCACTCATTTGTCTCATTGTAATGGTTATTATTGCGTGTTGATTTGACATGTTTTTTACTTTATAACATACATATAAATCTAACATTAGATATTTTAAAACATCAAATAAACTTGAATTGTGTTTTATTATACTGTTGTATATTAGATTAATATAGTATTATACAATATAATATAATGTTGAATTTTCTATTATAGTAACATTTCATACAAACACAAAACCAGGACACACACTAAAAAATAATAAGTCTTGGAAACTGAGACATACTCCGACGGCCATATACTATTCTTGAAGAAGGTCAGCTTGTCCATAAATGTATAAATCTTTGGTTTTGGTTTGATAAGACTTACCTCACTGCCTTGCAATAACAAATTGAAGTCATTGAATGTAGCGAATGTATCTGTTAAGTAGACAATGTCTGTTGTTTGCTAAAGATAAACACTCAACTGATTACATTATTTTCCTGGAACAATTACAATTTGAAAAGATAATAAAATTGTTTTAAATAGTTTGCTCTATATAACCACCTCACCTCAATATGCAATAAAAGGCAATCAAATTATGCATCGGTGCATTGTTGTTGCACAGGTGATAAAACATTCGGGAACTGAGGGGTTGACACTTTATTTTATTTACTGCCTTAATAACAACATCAACGGTTTTATGAAGCTGATCACCCAAGTTCCTGGCAACTTGATGTTGCCCATTAATTACGCAATGTATTGTAAAATCACTGGGGACATCTTTCTTTAAAAATGCAAGAACATCTTTGTACCGACATAATAATGCAAGAGCGCCGTCTGTCACGCAAACAATAATATTACTCATTGGGATATATTTTTCTTTCATCTCGAGTGTCCGTTTAAAGTTCCTTTGCAAACAACAAACCTTACACACCATTCTTATTTTTCATAAAATTAGCATATCCCAAAAGTAGATCTTCATTGCCTGGTAGTATACAGTAGATTCATCCAGTTTTAAGCCAAATTGTTGACTTTTAAGTGTGTCACATAATATGTCTTCACTATCCACGGCCATTTCGTCCACTCTTCTTTGCACATAATTACTACTAAGTGGAATTACTTTGATAATTGTACTTGGTGAATAATGATGCGCTACTTACGTAAGACTTCCTCCATAGCTGACAAAATCAGTTGCTCTCCGATTGTATAATTAAATAGGCTTTTTTATTTGAATTAGGCCTATAACGCAAAACTAATATGTTATGTTATGTTATGTTATGTATGTTATGTTATGTTATGTTATGTTATGTTATGTTATGTTATGTTATGTTATGTAGGTAAAAAATAGAGTTGTATTCACATCGCATGAGGCTTTCGTGACCTAGCAATCATGTTGGAGAGTCCATCGTCGCTTGTGTGTGATTGTTTTGTCACAAGGGAGACGATGTTGTTTATGTTGTGAAGTTTGTCTCGTCACGTTTGAAGGTGTGACACAATAACTTTATCTTTCTCTTACCTCAAGTTTGTAACTTTCATTCGAATCCCATCCTAATCCCCAATTTTGCATATGAGTGTGAGCAGAGTAATAAAAAAACACTCTCAATATCACGGCCGTTTAATTACTGATCATGGCGAACTCCCCTGGAACTGTGTGACCTGCAGTCAACAGCTTCACCCGTTCATGCAGAGAGATTGTTGTGTACACGCAACAACATTAGTGAACACTTGGGAAAATAAACAAGCTTAAATGTTACTTTTTATTCTTGTGTGAACAATTTATAGAACTGTAGCTAACAATGTATTTTACATAGTATTCCTTAAAATTGTGGTACGATATATTTTAGATAACGCCCCCTTATGTGCGCTCTGCGCCCTCCAAATGAAAACAAAGACTCACAACGCCCCATTTTAACTCATCAACGCCCACAAGGGGGCGTTATTGTCCACGTTGGGAAGCCGTGATCTAAACTGAAAGAATGAAAAGTAAATAGATGCCCAACATTAAAGAATGGACGATTAAAACAAATCGAACATAAATAATGAAAAACTTTAATAAACTAAATTTAAAGAATGAACAATGTAAACAAATTTAATTTAAAGAATGAAAAATAAGAATAAACAAAAACTAAATAAATGAAAAACATTAAGGAATGGAAGAGTGAAACAAATCGAACATAAATAATGAAAAAATTTAATAAACTAAATTTAAAGAATGAAAAAATAAGAATAAACAAAAACTAAACAATGAAAAATGAAAACAAATAAAACTTAATGAATGAAAACTAATAACAGAAACTAAAGAAATGTTTTGCATATTGTAATTTTTTTTAATTGAAACACTGCAAGAAGTTGGAATTATTTCAACAAAAGTTTGATTTTCTTTCATTGTTATTTTAATTAAAAATATATTTAAACAAGTTTTAGTTTAAATAAATAAATACATAAATAAATAAATAAATAAATATGCAAATAAATAAGTAAATACATATACAAAAGCAACAAAAATCTGATTAGTTTACTCCTGAAAAGATTGTGTAAATAAAGGGTGGAAAAAAAGTTCGTATTTGAAGGTTTCTTTTTCAGGAATTTAAATGATTTATTTTTATTTTTATTTCATCTGTGTTCGAGTTTTCATTTATTTGGTTGTGGAGTGGCATGGCCCGATGGAATGTGTTTGGTGGTGGTGGTGGTGGTGGTTGTGATGTTAGTGATTGTGGTGCTTGTTGTGTTTGTGGTGGTGATGATGATGATGTTACTGGTGTTGGTAGTTGTGGTGGTTTTGGTGCAGGTGGTGCTGGTGCTGGTGGTGCTAGTGGTAGTTGTGGTGTTAGTGGTTGTGGTGTTTGTTGTTTGTGGTGGTGATGGTGATGATGTTACTGGTGTTGTTGGTGGTGGTGTTGGTGGTAGTTCTGGTGTTAGTGGTTGTGGTGTTTAGTGTTTGTGGTGGTGATGGTGATGATGTTGCTGGTGTTGTTGGTGGTGGTATTGGTGGTAGTTGTGGTGGTGTTGGTGGTAGTTGTGGTGATGTTGGTAGGAAGTTGTGGTGGTATTGGTGGTAGTTGTGGTGGTGATGGTGGTAGTTGTGGCGGTGTTGGTCGTAGTTGTGGTGGTGTTGGTGGTGGCAATAGTGTTAGTGGTAGTTGTGGTGGTTTTGAGCAGGTAGTGATTGTGATGTTGCTGTTGGTGGTAGTTTTGGTGGTAGTGGTTGTGGTGTTTGTGTTTTTTGTGGTAGTGATGGTAATGGTGTTGGTGGTGGTACTGGATTTTGCACTGATATTGGTTGTGGTGGTTATGGTAGTAGTGTTGTTGTTGGTGATGTTTGCGGTGTTGGTGTTAGTTGTGATTGTAGTAGTGGTGGAGGTGGTGAAGGTGGTAGTGTCGGTGGTGTTGGTGGTGATGTTGGCAGTGGTGCAGGTGTTGATTTTGGTGATAGTTTTGGTAGTGCTGTTGGTGGTTTGTCAGGTAGTGTTGGTGTTGGTGCTAGTTGTGGTGGTATTGGTGTTTGTGCTATTGGTGATGTTCTGTGTGGTGTTTGTGGTGGTGTTGATGTGGTTGGAAGGGGGGGGGGGCTGATGATGTTTGTGGTGGTGAACACGTTGATGGTGGTATTGGTGGTGTTGGGGTTGGTGATCACGTTGATGGTGGTATTGGTGGGGTTGGTGTTGTTGGGGATGGTTTTTGTGATAGTATTTTTGGTAGTGTTGGTGGTGTTGTGGAGGTATTGGTGTTTGTAATGTTGGTGCTGAAGTATGTGGTGTTAGTGATGGCGGTATTGGATGTGGTGTTTATCGCGGTGGTGGGGTTTATTGCGGTTGTTGGTGTTGTGCTTGTGGTGGTAGTGGTGTTGGTAGTGTTGATGTTAGTAGAAGTAATAATGAAGACACAGTTAATAGTATTACTAAATTAGTAAATGACAGACAAACATTACATACATGAAAAGACAATAACATGTGGTTGCACCATCGCATGTGAATCGCCAAAGAAAAAATAACTTAGGCCTACACGTTATCTAAGTTTTTTGGTTTAAATTCAAGAGTAAATTTAACAAAAAATTTATAAAAAATAAAAAATAGTTTAATTATGATTTGTATGTCAGTGTGTTTGTAAAAAAAATAAACATTTTACTAGTGTTTTAAGTTGTCTTTGTTTCACTTTCAATTAACATTCGAGAAAAAGTTTACAAGAAAATAGCAATCACAACAAAACAAACAAACCAATGGCATTACAACGAATACTCTGCTTCGCCTCGATCCACATAAACAAACAAAAAAGTCTTAAATAATAATAAAATAACCATATTTTTGTACTTATTTCTAGTTTGTTTATGTTTTCTTTGTTAAGAAATGATGAATTGTTTTCCCATCCAAGAAAAGCTCTTCGGTGATATTTTATTACACAATAATTTCAGATGATAAATGTGTCCAGTCACTCAAAAGTATTTGTGCTTCATTGTTTGCTGTCTGCTTAGTGTTAACAAACGGCTTAACACTTTAACCGATCCTTGTAACACCGGTGATACATAAGTCTAATGGCTTACTCCATCTTATGTAACACCAGTGATACAAATTAAGTTAATTATGTTTTTAATTACTTTATACCGGTAAATAGTTACTCGTATAAGGTAATTAAAAACATAACTAACTTAATTTGTATCACTGGTGTTACATAAGATGGAGTAAGCCATCAGACTTATGTATCACTGGTGTTACAAGAAACGGTTAAAGTGTTAAGTTTATAGCAACTATCGAGCGTATATATTAGGTACTCTTCATTAACCTTGAATGGATTTGTATTTACTAATTTGGTGATTAATATGGCGACTCGATTCATAAATAGACCCATCATTATTCCATATATTTTTGTGTAGATTTTTTATTTAGGAATATGTGGATCTATCATATTCTACTAATTAGTGGGTATAGTTGGATAATGCTCCATTGCTTACGTGGTTTGAAGAGCGAACACTGGACGGCTGAGAGCAGTAGTTGAAGTTGCCTTCACACTAACGCCAGCGAAATCATAATTTAGGGTTCACTAGAGAGCAATTCAACATTGATAAGCCATCTATGTTACGTTCTTCTGATAAACCGTTTTTTAGCTTTTCAATATTGGCCAAATTAAAGATTTTGTAAGCGAGATTGACCAGTAAATTCAGATCGCCTTCTCGACCAAAATTTTTTCTATTTAAATCAACTTTTCTTGATTTAAATCACATTGACACAATGTTATACGATTTTTACTCAATAAAGATCGCATAACATTGCGTCAATGTATTTAAAAAAAAGAAAGTTGATTTTAAATCAAATCAAGTTTGGTCGAGAATGCGTCTTCAGATTAGGAAGAGCAGTCATGTGAGATCTTGCAAAATCTGACATTTAGTGACCGCAATTACTGCTTCGTGTTCCTTAAATAGCTTTCGTACAAAAACGTCTGCACCTTCCACCATTAATTTAACGTATCGATCGAAGTGATTATTAGTTCATGATTACACGAGCATAGATGTGAAGGAACAATTAATAAGGCGACAGGTTATGCCGCTTTGACGTGGCGCAGAGGCTTATGCTGACCCGTGCTCTATATCTGTGGTTGGTAACATCACTCTGCAACTTTTGGGTGAATATCGGGGAAGTTTCACCGACATAGCTTGTGGTTGTGAACAACTCTTGGTGCCAGTGCCTAACCTAACCTAGAATGTTGGTGCCAAATAACGTGATCTAGTGTTGCTGAATAGCCTCTGTTTTTTGTAGAGAAAAATTCGTAGAATTACTAGTGGTCTGGCATCGTAAGTTCACCTTTAAATACATTCTTTAAACTAATGAAGGAAATAAATTTATTTATTAATTTCGAAAACAATTTTAATGAATGAACTTAATTGTTTGAAAACATTGTTATTTCCTTTTTTAAATAATTCGTTGTAAGAATATTTAAAAATTAAAAAATATTTCAAATTCTTCAACTTCATTGCATGTTCTTGTAGTTTGAGGAGTGAGCTCTGAATAAAAGAGATTGCAGTTTCACATTTATGCCCGCAAATGTATTAACACTTTAACCGTTTCGTGTAACACCAGTGTTACATAACATAAATCTAATGGCCTGTTCTATCTTATGTAAAACTAGTGATATAAAACAAGTTACTTCATGTTTTTGATCAATTTATACAAGCAAACATTTATCTATATACATTTATTAAAAACATAAGCTAACTTGTTTTGTATCACTGCTGTTACATAAATGGAATAAGCCATTAGACGTATATATCACCGGTGTTACATGAAACGGTTAAAGTATTAAGTAATTATTACGTTAAAGTAATTTTTTGCTTTATATTAGCCTAAATTTTCCAAATATCCCAAAGTGAACTATTTCTGCAACTTTTGTTTCCTTTTTTCCATAACTTCAACGGTATAATATCCAGAAATTCCAATGCAAAGGAATCCAATTAGAAGATAGGTTTTGGTGCCAACGTAAATCAAGGTACTGCAGAGGTAGGCCCAAATCAAGCCTCCAGACTCCCACAAACGGTAGTTGCTGTAAGCAGCCTTGGATTCCCCGGGAAAAATTACTCCATAAAAAGCTGCAAAGAATAAACTTTTAAATATTTTTTAATTGATAAGTTTATGTTATTTGTTACTTTCTATTGGTCGACATATTTAAACAGCACTAGTAGTAAGGATGTTAACCTTGTTAGTATAAATATTTTTTAATACAATAATGAAAAAGAAAGAAGAAGAAAATTAAGATATACAATTTAAGAAAGGAATTTAAAAGGAAGAAACAATTTTTTTAAATAACCTGAATTTGTTCCAAAAAAAAGGCCTTCAAAGTCAAAAGATTTTTAATATTCTTATGAACATTGTATGAAGTCCCCATCGCTGGTAATTTATGAATGAAGTTGTTAAAAAAACAATTAACAAAATAAGTTTGGTTTCGCTTAAGTCTTATAACCTCCTTGTGTAATGTATATAAGTTGAAGGGTCAGCAGTGTTTGTGGTATACAAAAGATTACCCAGTATAAGGTTAGTAATGTTGCTATGGAAGTTAACAAATAAAAATCCAGTAGTAACGAAGTAAGAATTACCACACTTGTCAAGAGCATTGACCTTGTATGTTCATCAATAATTTAATCTCTCTATGAAATGTTATTGTTCATGGGAATCATCGTACTGAAGGCCCATATTTCTTAAAACATTTAAAGCACGTCTTAATATTGAACCGTGTGCGATTGCAATAACATAGTATGCGAATCGTACACACTTCAATGTAAATGAAAGCAATGTCTTCTTACAGTTGAGTTGAGTCTGCCAAACAGCATCGCCAATCCCCCAAAGCCCCGCAAAAAGGAAGAACAAAAAGGGTGACTCTGGTGTCGGTTTCCAGAAAAGCGCAAAAGCGAGCAAGGAGATATTCAAGATGGCCGCTGTGGTTAGCACCGGCACCCTCCCAAACTGCCTCACCAAGCGACTGCATAGAACAGAAAAGATTGCGTCGCAGACACCGTAAACAATCATGACGTCACCCACCAAGTGGACTCCGTAGCCACAGGATACAAATGCCTGCCAAAAATTGAACATTATCAAGCGCGGAACAAAGTGAGCGAAAGCTCTATATATGATTTACTTTTTTATTATCTATTTAGTGTTGCTGTATTTTGCCTTTCATCACTCTTGATGAAATGAGTGATTTAACTGAAATTAATTTAAAAGATTCCTAAATCTATAACATGTGTTTATAATTTATCTTTGCGTTCTCGTACTTCTAAGCTGAAATTAAAACTTAATGAAAATCTTCAATAGTTTGCTCAAGCTATATGCTACTTTATGAGAACATTTTTAGACACACATTTTGAACTCAAAAACAAAACCTACAGCAGTGAAATCGGCAAATATGAACGCTTGTTGCAACCCAGACCAAGCCGTGAGGGGGATCATCAGTATTTGATAAGGATTCTTCATTTGATGAAATGTTGCTGCGAGTAACTGTGTCGAAGTTTTTTTGTCCACCTCTTCGGTTACTTTATATCTGAGACAAAAATAAAATTAAGACTTTCAAGTTCGATCTTATGTTTCTATTTTGAAGATTCTAATGTTCATTGTTAAGTTTGTGGCAAACATAATTGTGAACTATGGTCTTCCTTGATACGTTGATCCTCTTACATTAACATTTTTAGAGTATCTTCAGTGAATTCAAAATGAGGAATTTCAAAATTGTTACCTTAAGAAAATAATTGACAATAGTTTTATGATTTACCCTTTGAATTTGATCAGCTGTTTAATTTGTGCTTATTTTGGTTGTTAGTGTTTCACATCCTTTGCATTTAATAAAAAGTTTATATGTTTGATGTAAATTTAAAAAAGTGGAACCTCTTACCTTTCCAATGGATCGAGAAAACATAAGATAATTAAAGGGGACAAAAGGGAAAGGGACAAATAAACAGTCGCCATAATATAAAGTTGTGAATCTGTGACGGTCTGGTCTACGATGACGTCATCGCTGCTTGATGTTACGTTCATTGAAGCTCCAAGGAAAAAGTCTTTACCACAATATTCCAGTTTCGAATCATTGGAGTTCATGATTTGTGGCTCTTTAGCCAATACTGAAAGAATTATGCGTGTTATTCAACTTTATTTCAGTGCGCATCCAACAAACAATGCTTATTGAATCGTACGTTGTCGTATTGAACTCATATACGATTCAATATGTCAATGTTTGTAGACTGCTAACACTTGCGAACTAAAATATATATCTTCTATCCTGAAGTGATATTTTTAAAAACTTGGTGCTAAGCTATAATTGTAATAATTTTATTTTTGGTATGGTCGTTTCTTTTTGGTTCAATCCGAAGTTCATTATTAACCCTTTAGCGTCCATGGGGACAAATATGTCGCGTTTAAGAAGGTTTATTTTCAATGCAAACTCTGGTGTGTTGAAGACCTTAAAATAATACCTCCTCCGTCGCTAAAGGGTTAAAGCATCAAGAAGTGATAGTTTACCGTTTTAACTTATTTCATAAATAAATCTTACGACCGAATTTCATTTAATGTCATTTTTAATCTCCATTTTGATGGGCAGTGCTTTTTACAAGGGGCGTCATTCAATTTTTAGAAAATTGATATAAAATTTACCATTACTCAAGATTTTAGACAGAGTTTTAACTAATTTACTTTAAAAAACTGTGGTGAATGTACGTTATTATACCCATCGAAGCTGTGTTCATGAACACGTGTTGCAAGTGAATGTGGAATAATGCTTTGATTGTCAAGAAAAATTATTGTCCATCCAAGGATGTCCAAATCTCGTTGCTATCAAGACTGATTTCTCGTGAGAATATCGTTGATAAGATATAATATAACTTGCAAACTGAGCTTAATGATCCGTCCTCCCAAATAGTTGAGCAAAAGTTAATTCTGGATATTCCATTATTTTGGACGGGATTATTAGGTATAATTTTTTATTGTAACAATATACTGTTCTATACAATTTATTTATTTTATTATACTATTAATTCTTCTATAAGTTTGGTAATGTACTGCATTACATCAAAACATTATACAAATAATATGTTTTATCACAACAACGTATAATAAAAATAAAATAAAAATATTCACCACACAAAATATAAATATTCAACAAATAAGATATAATACATTACTACAATGACAAGTTGTTCAACAATAGTTTACTATATCAAAAAGGTTGTAATTTCTAGCACACAATAAGCAAGTGGTTGCACCAAGGGCTTTGCACTGCATAAATAAAATCAACCATTCCAAACAACGACTCCGGCAACAATAGTTTTATAGCATGAAGTGGAAAACATAAATTGTTATTTTGAAACACTAAAACTTTGATCTTTATTTCTAAAATTAAACGTTTTCTAACATGAACAAGATAAAAGTTGTGGTATAATGAATTCCAGCCATAGCTTGCGTTTTATAACTTATTTTGTGATCTATTATAGCGTTTCCCAACAATCATAACTTTGATCCTTTTTTTCAAATAAAAAAAATATAACTAGGTGACAATGTTTATCTGGCAAACGTTTATGGTAAAAAGAAAACAACAACAACAACAACATTAGTAACACGAACAACAACAACAACAACAACAACAATAACATCAAAAACAACAACACCAACACACACAGCAACAACAACAACGACAACACTATCAACAGCAACAACAACAACATTACCAACAACAACAACATTATCAACAACAACAACAACAACAATAACACCAACACCAACAGCAACAACAACAACAACAACAACAACAACAACAACAACAACAACAACAACAACAACAACAACAACAACAACAACAACACCAACAACACCAACAACAACAACAGTAGCAGCAACAACAACAACAACAACAACACCAAAAACACCAACAACAACAATAACAACAAAAACAATAATAACAACAAAAACAACAACAACAACAACAACAACAACAACAACAACAACAACAACAACAACAACAACAAAAACACCAACCAGAGGTCCGTTATTGAAGCTGGTTTTTCAAAGAAAGCTTAATAACATAATAACTACGAGGCACTCCAAAAAGTATAAGGTGAAGATACCTTGTGTGAAAGGGTATATTAATTGTATGAGAGGTTCAGTTATCCTTCAATAATAATTAATGTTAATGACAATAATAATAATTAATATTAATGACAATAATAATAATTAATGTTAATGACAATAATAATTAATATTAATGACAATAGTAATAATTAATATTAATGACAATAATAATAATCAATATTAACGATAAAAATAATAATTAATGTTAATGACAGCATTAATAATTAATATTAACAAAAATATTAATAACTAATATCAATTACAATAACATTAATTAACAATGATAACATAAATAAGAAGTAATTTTAATAAAAATAACAATAAATATGCCTAATACTAATGATGGTAGTAACATTTAATAGTAATGACAAAAACTATTATTATTGAAAATAATAATAAATTTAATTAATAATAACAACAATAACTAATACCAAAGACAATAATAATAAATAGTATTAATGACAAAAATAATAACTATTATTAACGACAATAATAATAATTAATACTAACGACAATAATAATAATTAATATTAATGGCAATAAAAAACAAATTTGTTGAGATAATTAGATCAGGAGAAACTAATGTGTTTTGGTGCTACAATGAAAGTTATTTTTTGTTTTCATATTTCTTGTTTTTTTTTGTATTTTCTTTTATTTAATTTTTTTTTGTAGATTTTTTTTTTATTTTATTCTCCACATTTCGTTTTTTGTGTTTCATATAAGTCGTTGGCTTTGTTGAAACATACAAAAAAACAAGGTGTTATGCTGGCTTCTAATTTTCTTTAAAAATTACTTTTTAAACTTTAGTTTATATGTATACATACATACACACACACCCACACACACACATATATATAAATATATATATATATA
>JARUHE010303946.1:0-12588 GCA_031471125.1 Archaeomysis grebnitzkii | reverse complement strand
TACTACTACTACTACTACTACTACTACTACTACTACTAGCACCGTTACTACTACTACACACATTAATATGTTTAATGATGGTAATTAGAAGGATAAAAATGGTTGTATAAATTGTATTAACAATTGTTACGATATTAATATTCATAATGATAATACTAATGGATGTTTTTAATATTAATAGAGTTTATGTATTATTATTTATTCTTATATAATACAAGCAACATTTTTTAACCTAAAATTGGCTAACTAAAGTATACGCTAACAATATTCATAACATAAGTCATATGTATTTAAAATTCATAATAATAATCATGAACATACAACATTCAATATATTCATAATAGATAGTTATAATGATAATAATTGATATTATTATAATGATAATGTTAATAGTTATAATGATAATAATATCAATTATTATAATGATAATGCTAATACTTATCATAAAAATAATAATTTTAGTTAATAATAGATTAATTATACTAAAATATTAATACTAATGTTAACGATATTAATACAAACCTTAATAATAATAGTAATAATGCAGTTGTTCAGGTCTTGGTGTTAAGTACAAATTTATTTTTATTTTTTCCTGATAATAGTACTATTAATTGATAATCAATATCAGAGTATAATAAAATAAATAATAATTATAAGTTTTAATATTATTTTTATTGAAAATAATGACGGGTCCAGTATTAATGTTTTATTGATAATATTGTTATATTTAATTGTAGATATTAAGTTCAAAAATTTAATAAGCTTTCCATCCAAATTATAAATGCAAGTCACTCTTGTTAAGTATAAAATTATTGACAATAGTTCAAATAGTTTGATTTGTCCTAAACTTTGATTGAATGTCCATAATTGTAACACGACCATGCAATACCTAATTTCTTAACAAAAAAAATATAGTTAGGCAGATCAAATTTTCTAACGAATCCCTATGTATTATTTTCACCTTTGACCCTTTCTTTGCCATTGGAATTAGTATTGGAATTACCATTGGTTATATGGGCCGAATTTGTCCTTTCAGGGATTAAATGGTTAAAATGTGGAGACTAAACTTCCCTAGTAGCATCTATCCGTAGTTAGTGGCTGATCCTTGGCTATTAGCCACGATTTAGTGGCTGTTCTATGGCTCCCTTGGAAAATAGCCAGGAATTAGCCATTGAAATGCTACTAGGGTTGTCCCTCAACATCCGTCTAATATGAAAGTGTTTATTGAACAATGGCTCGAGTTTATCCAAAGCTTTTTTGAATCAATTAAAACAACGTTTTAGACAAATGTTATTGTTTTCATTGTTATTATTATTGTTTTTTTTTGTTATTAATACTATTATTATTATTATTATTGTTATTATTATTGCTATTATAGCAGTTAACGTTTGTTCTATTAGTGTATTTGTTCCTATGCGAAATCATTTGAAATGTCGGCGCCATTGTTTTATTGTTTTATTTTTTTTAGTTGGATTCATGTTAAAAAAATAATTATTTCGAATTTCAAAGCTTCTGATCAATAAATCCAGTTTTTTGAAGTTGAAAATAAAGTACATTTGATGCATTGGGAAATAAAAAATTTTTTATGATTTTTTGTAGTTGATAATTAAAATGAAATTGTGATCTATAATATAACATGGTATCAATGTCATAATATAAATATCACAAGTGAGGTAACCCACATTAAAATAACATAGAGCTTACCTCACTTGTGCTATTGTTGATTCATAAGGTGTAGTCATGTATGAAAATTGTGTAAAAATTCCTTAATTAAAAAACATTTATTTTTTCAGGTAAGTTGCATTGCAGTCGAATGTGAATAAATGTCGACCTAAAAAAGATTTATGAAGTTATGCAAAACGTAAAAATCGAACAAATTGTAAGTATTTTTATTATTTATTATTATTATTATTATTATTATTATTATTTATTATTATTAATTATTATTAATTATTATTATTATTTTTATTTATTATTATTATTATTATTATTATTTATTATTATTATTTATTATTATTATTATTATTATTATTATTATTATTTATTATTATTATTATTATTATTATTATTATTATTGTTATTAATTATTATTATTATTATTATTATTATTATTATTTCTTTTTTATTATTATTATTATTGTTATTATTTCTTTCTTATTATCATTATTATTATTTTTTCTTATTGTTTTTGTTATTGTTATTGTTATTGTTATTATCATTATTATTATTATTTCTTTCTTATATGCTTTTCTTATTTTTAGTTTGTGTTTAAGGTTTAACATACATGAAAAAAAATTGGTTTGAATCTAACATTATTTATAATAAATATCGAAGCAAGACCTGTTAAAATATTCAAATGTTTATTATTATTGTTCTTATTTGCACAATATTTTGTTCGTTTTTCAATCGTGTAAACGAATCAAACATATGAAGAAGGTCACAATAAATAATTGAATATTTTGATCGATAATAGCACAAGTGAGCTAATCCACATTCAAATAACATAGCAGTTACCTCACTTGTGTTATTGTCGATTCATTTGTGGTAGCAGTGTACCGAGTTAGAATTTCACTTCTGTATATATGGAACACCTCATAAAAGATAATGCAATGGCTGTTTCATCAAATTACATAATCTTTTTTAAATTGTTTTTCATTTATTACTTCGATAGATAATTTAGTGTTAAATGTTTAGAAATATAATTTCATAATAGGTAATAGTAAACATAAAGTGTGTATTGTAGTAATGTCAACTAACAAATGTATCTTATGTAATTTTAATTCATTTTTATTTTTAAATGAGCTTCCAAAAAGCTATTAAAATCCTTATTTCTATTATTTAACATTCCACGGGAACCAACAAAATACTTGAAATATTTTTTACCATGTGAATTTGGGTTTTTTTTTTAAAAACACAAAAACATGTCTAGTGAAATCTCTAAAACGATTATGCTATTCTAAAACTTTTAACCCTTTAACGCATAAATTATAATTACCCCAAGGTCTACAAGCCAATGAATTTTGCATTGAAAATAACCCTTCTATTTTCACTATTTTGTATTTTGTCCCCACAGGCGTTAAAAGGGTTAAACTGAAATTACGAAAAAATTTGGAACCAAATTAAAGCTGTTTAAAATATTTATAAAATGAAATTAAAAAAAACTTATTTTTTTGGAGTAAACATTCTATATTATAATAGCTTAGGAAACATAATTTTCAATAAATCTTGATTTTACAAAAAAATATGTTTGTGTTAAAAAACATGAAAATCTTTTATTTTCTACAAATAATAATCTTACAACAAATATTAAAATCAATTTGTTAAATAAAAAACCAAAAAGTAGTTTTGGGATGAACTTTAAAAAATTTAATTTCAGCTTACAGAATATTTTTTTTTAAAACTTATCTTTAGGCCTACAGTGAACGCATTGTGGAGATACAGGATTTACATTTCAGCATTAGTTTTAAAATTTATCAAAAACTTTAAAATTAAGAGTTTTGAAAAATGTTGAAAGTTTCA
Organism: Archaeomysis grebnitzkii; assembly: GCA_031471125.1. Lineage (NCBI taxonomy): Eukaryota > Metazoa > Arthropoda > Malacostraca > Mysida > Mysidae > Archaeomysis > Archaeomysis grebnitzkii. The sequence continues at coordinate 9,069 of JARUHE010303946.1, read as the reverse complement.
ACCGATTTATAATGAGGTTTTCAAGGAATGAAAGGATATAAAAGTTTGGGATGGACGTAATTAAACAGTTGTTTATTAAGCCACGACCAAGTTTATTAAATTTCTTATTTATCTCGCCTTTTATAAGAAAATTAAAACGACTTTTTGTGTAAAATGAGCTTTCTAGCACTTAACTTATTTGAGAATTACACATTTAACAATTTTCTACTGAAGAGGGTGTCAGTAGACTTCGACATATTTAGAAAATATTAAAATATATAAACCTTGTTGAAGGTGCTATTGTTTGCGGTCGAACCCTGCAGCTGTTTCTAGAATTGCGTAACAATGCCAGGCAAAACAATGTAGATTAAGTAAACTAACGATTTTTCTTTTGTAATCAATTAGAATTGCCTAAAACTACTACAATACTGTATCGTTTTCCTTTATTTCACGAAATTAAATACAATTGCAATGTCTTGCAACTTTTTGAGGTGTTTTCAAATTAAAATCCGATTAATAAATATTAATAACCTTTAAAACGAAGAGTATCCATAAAAAGTGGTCGACAGCTACATCTTATTGCGCAATAATCAGCAAGCGTGGACCGCAACCATTTACAAAAAACGGCTTTCTTAATATTTCAACACCAGAATATTTTTTGAAAGCTTATTCATATATTTTATTTTGGTTTGACAAAAGAGGTATTGTGTTGATTGCAGAAAGAACGTTTATCAAGAGGCCTGCGTTTCTAATATTGCAAATGCTGGCCTAATTTGAGTTAGCAAACGTTAGCCTAATTTGCCTTGGCAAGCATTGGCTTAATTTGACTTGGCAAACTTTGGCCTAATATGACTTGGCAAATGCTGGCTTAATTTGACTTGGCAAACTTTGGGCTAGTATGACTTGGCAAATGCTGGCGTAATATGACTTGGCAAATGCTGGCCTAAATTGACTTAGCAAACGTTGGCCAAATTTGACTTGGCAAATGTTTTTCCTAATTGATTTGACAAGTATTGACCTAATATGACTTGGCAAATGTTGGCCTAATGTGAGTTCGTAAATGTTTGCCAGATTTGACTTATCAAATGTTGGCCTAATTTGGCTTAGCTAATGTTAACATAATATTACTTGGCAATTGTTGGCTTAATTTCAATCTGCAAACGTTAGCCTAATTTGGCTTGGTAAAAGTTGGCTTTCATTTGACTTACAACTGTTGGCCTAATCTTACCTAGCAATTTTTGGCCTAATCTTACATAGCAATTTTTCGCCTAATCTTACTTAGCAATTGTTGGCCTAATCTTACTTAGCAAATCTTGACCTAATCTTATTTAACAATTGTTAGCCTAATCTTACCTAGAAATTGTTGGCTTAATTTGACTTTTCAAATATTTGCCTAATCTGAAATAAATAAATTTTGCGTAAAAATCTTTTTTAAGTTTAGAGGAAGTTTGTATGTCATTAATGGCGGAGCTAATCGACAAATGCAAATTAAATTACTCCAAAAATTATACTTTGAAATTAATTCTTGTTTACTGAATTGCCTTTTTTATCCTAATATTTTTTCATCCATCTTTTTTATCCTAATATCTTTTCATTTTCTTTTTGTACCCTAATAGATTTTTATTTCTCTTTTCTTAGCCTAATATTTGTTTATTTCTCTTTTTTTAATCCTAATATTTTTAATTTCTCTTTTTTTACCCTAATATTTTTGTCATTTTCTTTTTTTGTATCCTAATACTTTTCCATTTTTTTTATCCTAATGTTTTTCCATCCTAATATTTCTCCATTTCTCTTTTTTTATCCTAATATTTTCCATTTATTTTTATTTATCATAATGTTTTTTCATTTCTCTTTTTATCATAATATTTTCCATTTCTCATTTTATCTTAATATTTTTGATTTCTCTTTTTATCCTAACATTTTTCCATTTCTATTTTTTTATCCTAATAGTTTCTCATTTCTCTTTTTATCATAATATTTTTCCATTTATCTTTTTATCTTAATATTTTTATATTTATCTTTTTATCTTAATATATTTTTACTTTTATCTTTTTATCCTAATATTTTTCCATTTATCTTTTTATCTTAATATTTTTATATTTACCCTAATATTTTCTCATTTCTCTTTTTTTATCCTAATATTTTATCAATTTCTTTTTAACTTTTTGTTTTACTTTATACACATTCATAAGTGTCTTTTGAAATTTTCATTAACACGTACATTTTGTTGATGAGAGTTTTTAAATCATATAATAAAGTTTAATATATATAATAAAATTTAAACCATATAGAATAAAACTTAAAACATATATAAAATATAATTTAAATCATATAATAAAATTTAAACCATATATATAATCAAATTTAAATCATATAGAATAAAATTTAAGGCATAGAACAAAATCTAAATCATAGAACAAAGTTTAAATCATTGAATTAAATTTAAATCGTAGAAAAAATTAGACCATATAATAAATTTAAACCATATAGAATACAATTTAAAACATATATAAAATATAATTTCAATTATATAACAGAAGTTTAAACTATATATAAGGAAATTTAAATCATATAGAATAAAATTTAAAACATAGAACAGAATCTAAATCATAGAATAAAATTTAAATCATAAAACAAATTTTAAATCATAGAACAAAGTTTAAATCATAGAACAAAGTTTAAATCATAGAATTAAATTTAAAACATAGAACAAAATCTAAATCATAGAATAAAATTTAAATCATAGAACAAAGTTTAAATCATAGAACAAAGTTTAAATCATAGAATTAAATTTAATCATAGAATAAAATTTAAAACATAGAACAAAGTTTAAATCATAGAATAAAATTTAAACCATATATGTTTACAGTTGATTATTTATAAAATGAGGTAAGTACTAGACAAATTCAAAACCATTCATATTTGAAAGTTTTTGTAATTTTATATTTAACATTTTGTTATAGAAAACAAATATTTATGAGTTAAATATTTACATGATAAGAGTTTTTTTGAAATAATGACGGAGCAACAATTTATGATAACTTCTAATCAGTTTTAAATGATTGATGGTGATGTTAACTTATCGAGGTTGATATCCGAGTAGATAAGAAAAGTGTTTGAAGATTATAATGGTGCGTTAGAAAACTTATTTGCATAGATTTGAATCTGCTCCAAGCTGTTATTCATTGAAAATTTAAACGTGGCTGTCGTCTCTTATGTTGTCCCATGCTAAGCTTACACTAGCTTGGAGGAAGCGACACATGTCGGTGGAATATTCATAGGGTACACATCACTTGATGTGCGTAGTATTAATGTTGATATGTGAAGCGAGAAGGATGTCGGTAAAGCTCTATTGTTATTATGATTGTTGTATGTTATTAGTTTATGAGTGATTTGTTTGTTGTTAATTGTATATGCAATTTTAATTCACTCCAAAAAGAGTTTAGATAATTTGATCTATCTCTTTTTTTTACAAACCATGTTCATTATTTTTAAGAAAAAGAGAAAGAACAGACATGCACAGTAATTGAGTTATGATAATTGCTTTTATATTGTCCTTAACTCTTTCTCACTCGTGCAAAGAAATAGTAACGTTGTACAAGAGTTGATTTTAATGTTAATTCTAATGTACTTCAGTCCTTATGGCTAAATGGTCGGGCGTTAAATGGTGAATGTTATCTTGGGGATGTCAAGTGGTGTTTATCTTCAGATAACTCGTTCTTGCCAGTTCAGTGGTGCCTGACGAAGACCTGTCAACGATTGTTTTATCAACGTTTGACGGATAAGCTATTAACTGCAGTTTATTGCTTGGGATTCGTAACTGATAAATATTTTGTTTTTATATTTGTATTTTTATAAATAAAAAGTGAGTTTGTGTTAAAAGTAAAAAGGGAAACTGTGTTTAAAGTAAAAAATAAAGCTGTATTTTAAAAGAAAAAGTGAAAATGTGTTTAATGTAAAACGTTAAGTACAAATGAAAAATAAATCTTCATTTTAAAAATTTAAAGAAATATGCATTTCAAAAGTAAAAGGTAAATCTGTATTTTAAAGTGATAACCAACTCTATATCTTAAAATTAAATAGCAAAATTAATATTTTAAAATCTAAAAATCTAATTTTAAAAGTGAGAAATAAATCTATCTAGTAAGGTTAAAATATGCACATTAAAAGTAAAAAATAAGTCTGTTTTAAAAAGGAAAAGTGAATCTGTATTTCAAAAGTAAAAATTAAAACTATACTTCAATGTAAAAGTAATTTCGTATCTTAAAATTAAAAAGTAATTCTGTGTTTTAAAATAAAAAGTAATTTTTTTTTAAAAGTATAACGTAAACCTATAATTTAAAAATGAAAAACAAACATGATTTTTCAAATGGAAAAATAAATCTGCTCTTTGAAATTAAAAAGTAAATCTGCATTCCAAAAGTGGAAGTAAATCTTCAGTTCAAAAGTGAAAAGTAAACCTATAATTTTAAAGTGATAGTTAAAGCTATATTTAAAAATAAAGAATAAATCTGTAATTTAAAAATAAAAAAATAAAACAGTTTAGAATTAAAAAGTAGATTTTCAAAGTAAGAATATATCTCTATTTGAAAAGTAAAAAGTAAACCTGTAATAAAAGTAAAAACAAATAATTATTTTAAAATTGAAAGTATATTTATATTCTAAAATAAAATCTGTACTAAATTATAAAACAAAGAATAAACATTTTAAAAGTAAAAAGTAAATCTGAGGGTTTTTTGCGTTTGAGTTTGAATCAAATTATAAAGAAACAAGTTTGATCAATAAAGTAGATTTTGAATTTCTTGAAGATTTCCAAGTACAAGACCAATAATCGATACTTCTTATTTTTTCTCTAATGAGACATCTTTGTAAGATATTTTTTTAGTTTGTATTTAACCATTTTTTAATTAATTAATAATTCATTTGTTTTCGTAAAATTATTTAATGATTTTTATTCAATGACATGTAAATATTAATAAATGGAAGATTCGAAAAAAATAATTAAAATTTTACAAAAATAAAGTTACATTTTCATATTTTTTTCCAATTTCTGGATGTTTATTAACCTCATATACAAATCATTTAACCATTTCGTTTAAGGACTAAAATACATAAAGGTTAGTATGGAGAATGACCTCTATTGTTTGTGACGAACTCGTCCTTAGAAGCAGTGAATGTAAACTTGCAACTCAAATTTATATTTTTAATAAAAATATTTGAGAAATAAAAATTGAGAATGTTTTCAATATATTTTTATCAACAATTTTCAAATTTTTCTGTTTTTTATTATTTGAAAATTGAGAAATATATTAGATAGGAAATGTGTTAATAAAACCAAAAGGCTTCGCAAAGTAAAGCATAATTTGAAAGATGGGAATTAGGTCGAAAAGGAATAAATGTCAAATTTATTATGACAAAGAAGGAAAATAAAGAAAAACGAATAAAAGAAAATTGTGAAATAAATTTTAAAAACAAGATTCGGAGAAGCTCAAACATTTCCTGACAATTTCTTATTACTTTTCATTATTATTATCATTGTTATTGTTTTTCTTTTTATTATTATTGTTGCTGGAACTATTTATATTATGGTTATTAGATTGTTTGTCCTAATATTATTACTTTCATTATTATTATCATTGTTATTGTTGTTGTTTTTCTTTTCATTATTATTGTTGCTGGAACTATTTATATTATTGCTCCTATTATTATTACTTTCGTAATTATTATCATTGTTATTGTTGTTGTTTTTTTATTATTATTGCTGCTGAAACTATTTATATTGTTTTTTGACCAACATTTTTTTATTCAACATTAATTTTGTACCCAAGATTTACTTTCATAGTAAACACCTTAGAAGTAGAGTCCCAACCTCCCGGGGTTACACCCTGCTAGTCTATGTGAGTGTGTATTGATAACCGACAACGAAGCATCCAAGAGTTTTGGTTTTTCCTCAATATAAACATAGTTCCTGGAACGGCTTAGAGCTTCGAAATGCACAACTCTCCGGATGGATGAGACCGTTTTTTTGAGGAGGTTTGATATATAATTTGGACAACAATGTGTTGTAATTTGATTTTTTAAAAGAGCGCTCATAACAATGATTTTTTTATAAAACTTTACTTAGACTTACATATTTTTATAAACCTTTAAATGCCAAAACAATTTACGCCAAAAAAACGTTTTACACAAAAAGTTGCTTTACGTAAACCTAACAAAAATATTTCTCTAGACAATAGTTGCGGTCGACGATTTTAGCTGTGGCTAGTATGGCGCAATATTATCTATTATTGCGCAATAATATATAGTGTTGCGCAATAATATATAGTGTTTGCGCAATAATATATAGTGTTGCGCAATAATATATAGTGTTGCGCAATAATATATAGTGTTGCGCAATAATATATAGTGTTGCGCAAGAATATACAGTGTTGCGCAATAATATAGTGTTGCGCAATAATATATAGTGTTGCGCAATAATATATAGTGTTGCGCAAGAATATATAGTGTTGCGCAATAATATATAGTGTTGCGCAATAATATATAGTGTTGCGCAATAATATATAGTGTTGCGGAATAACAAAAAGTAGGTAGACTCAGTTAGCTGACATTTTTTTTGTAATCAAGAATTGGCTATAACTACTACAATACTGTATCATTCTCATTTATTTCATAAAAATACAGTTCATTATATTCCAACTTCTTGCAATGCTATTTTCAAATTAAACGCCTGTTAATGAATTAGCAAAATTGTAAAGGAAGGGTGTCCATAAAGAGTGGTCGATGGTTAAACTTTTTTGCGCAATCGCGCAATGCTGCGCAGTAATTGGCAAGCGTCGACAGCAACCATTATTTTTTTCCAAGTTATTTTTAATCAAAACTAATTTTGTATCCATGTATTTTTTTCCATTAATCCGTTCAGAAGACTCCCAGAGCGACGGTGGCTCGCTCTGTTAGTATATTCAGTTTTATAGTGGGAGCTATGCAAGGCGTATTATAGAGGTGTGCGCATTCGAATGTTTTGCGCTTTCTGGTTAGTCACATGGCATGTAATGATGACGTCACCTTTTCTAATTTATCCTCAGTGTTGTTTTTATTCATGATTTAAAACAATAATGTGTAATTTACCTAAATAATAATGATCAAAATTATAATGGAATAAGTCATTAGACTTATATATCACCGGTGTTACAAGAAACGGTTAAGGTATTACGCATTTCGGAAAACAAGCTCCAACACGACGGGGACTTACCCATAGATGCGGAGCTATGTGATAAACATTATATGTTAGCTGGAACTAAATTAACAAGTGATGAATAATTACTTAATTTGCGTTTTCTTCATCTGTGTTAATAAATAAAACAGTTAAAAGCATCTTAGGTTGTCAAAAATAGTTCCATTTCAATCACCAGATATTGTCAAATTAATAATAAAATTAATTAGTGTAATTGATATACACAATATTCTACAAATATATAATTTGTTTCTGGTCTAATATTGTCATTACTAATATTTGATTTCATTATTGTTCTTATTATCGTCAACTTACATGTGCTTTTACTTATTATATCAGGTAAGAGATTTTAGTGTTTACTATATATTACAAACAAACATAAATACTGTATGCAGATAAGTTCATATATCAATACATACGTATTTATTAATCAGATATTTATCCGGCTTTTTAGTTTCAATATTTATTTAAACTTTTCAGTTGATTTTTTTCCATGACGTAATTTGCAATTTTACTGAAAAATGAGTCATCTAAACCTGGAAAAATACAAAAGTTAATATTTTAGGTTGTTTTCAAGCTTTTGCGAAAATGTAAAACTTGAAGGGTAAAAACAAATGTATTGTAGTTCGTTTTTAAGGCTATGTAATAATGTATATAACATTCTTTGAAGTATAAGTTAAAACTAAGTTCTGAATACCTCTTATTTTAGCTAATAAGTAATCACATATTACTTATGCGTGAAAATAGATAAATTAAAAAAAATGTTTCTTATTTTACTTCCGAAATGAAACAGAGCCGTACATGAGTAAGCTGCGTAAAAATAGAACAAATGTATTGGCAAGTTCCCGTATTCTCTTCGGGCGTTGTTAAGACTAACGCAACGTGTAGTGTGGTTCATACATTAATAGTTAAGCACTCGGTTACTCCATAGTCTCGTAAAAACAACTTAATGAGAAATTTCTTCTTTAATCAAAAGTTTTATAGAGTTAATATTCCGTTAAGCTGAGACTATTCATGTTTATTCAGTGAGTGAGTATTTGCAAGCAATCTTTTTATTTGAAACATAGTTCAGAAATGTAAAACTTTATCTCTAGAAAAAAATTTGTACGAATTGTTACGAGAGTAATTTCGGTGCCTTCTTTTTTCAGCTTTGTGAAAAGCGAAATGAAATGACAATTTCATGCCTATGTGTCAGAAAATATTTAAATGCGCGCTCGTCTTGTCATATAACGAGAGATTTTCTTTCTTATACCGACCAAGTTTATGTTTATCTATGCAAGTGTTTTGATGTTTAAATAAACATGTAATTGTTTTCAACACAATAATACAACGAAACATTTGTATGTTGTTATCTTTTATTGTGTATTATGGAGCAAATCTATTTCATAAAAGCTGTTACATTCAGGTGATAAATATCACATCATTAACATTGATCAGATATACTTTGAATCAACAGCCTCGTCGGATTCGTTGTTGAAGGCAAGGACACCAAAGAGAATCCTTCCCTGTGTTCCAACCCTTCCTCTTTAAGCAAAAGCTTTCCCTCCCACTGACGCTAACAACTTTCTCGCTCCTACAATTTCTGTTTTAGATAACATTACATCCGACTCCTACGTTATCTTATGTTGTGTCCTTTTGTGCTATGTTATGTCATGTTATGTTGCGTTATGTCGTGTTATGTTGCGTTATGTCGTGCTATGTTGCGTTATGTCATGTTATGTTATGTCATGTATGTCATGTCATGTCATGTCATGTCATGTCATGTCATGTCATGTCATGTCATGTTATGTTATGTTATGTTATGTCATGTTATGTTATGTCGTGTTATGTCGTGTTATGTCGTGTTATGTTGTGTTATG
>JARUHE010303945.1:0-21401 GCA_031471125.1 Archaeomysis grebnitzkii | reverse complement strand
AACCCCTTACAACAACAGCAACCCCTTACAACAACAGCAACCCCTTACAACAACAGCAACCCCTTACAACAACAGCAGCCCCTTACAACAACCCCTTACAACAACAACCCCTTACAACAACAACCCCTTACAATAACAACCCCTTACAATAACAACCCCTTACAACAACATCAAATAACAACCCCTTACAACAACAACAATAACAACCCCTTACAACAACAACAACTCCCCCTATCAAAGACAACCCTCCCCTTACAACAACAATCCAATAATAAACCCTCCTCCCCAACAACAACCACAACAGCAACAACAATCAACCCCAACAACAACAACAACAGGTCACATATAGAAGCTCGTTTTTCAAAGACAGCTTAATAATGCACATTAAATAAATTAGTTACCACTAGGCACCCGTAGTGTTTCAAACATCACAAAATGTGAAGTAAAATATGAGGAAACTTTAGATTTTTTGTATCATGTAGAGTAACCATTGATAAAACAGAGTTTAATTGACACTCAAGTATTGAGTATTGGGGAATTTTTCTTTTAAAAATATATAATGGAGACAGATAAATTATATATGTAACATACGTTGCAATTTAAGAGTATTTTTACAACTTTTCGAAAAGTTATAGCTACTATATAAAAAAGTCTGCTGGAATTTTATAACCCTTTAAAAATACAGACGGTTTACTTAGAATACCATTATCTAACTGAATGTTCTCTCAAAGTATGACACCAAATTTTAAGTTTTCTGATAGAAAATGTCTCATAATTATGTTTTGTTTTTTAAAGCCACTTCATACCAGTGCGTGAAAGAGGGACATTTTTTGTTATCCGAAAATTTAATTCCATCTCGTATGTTATGTTTATTTCTGTTATGAAATTTTTAGAAGAAATGTGTTTCAAGTTTATTTAATTGTAATTTGTTATTTATTGTTCTTCTGCATGTTCAGTCTTAATGAATAAGTTAATATTTTTGTTCATAAGCAAAATTTAAAATATTGTTCTTTTGTGTAATACAAGTTTATTTTTTACAGTATAGTGCACAAGACACAAGCCCACTTAGCAAATATGTTATGCATCCATTTTGGAACACAGTGGTCAAGGTTCGTACAATTTTACAGTTATCTTCATTATTAAATTTTTATGAAACTAAAATATGATTAATTTGAATTATTTTTTTTAAATGACTCAAGTTTTTTATTTTCCTTGCAGGTCTGTCCACGGAATATTGCTCCAAACGTCTTAACCTTTGTCGGGTTCTTATTTACAGCAGGAAATTTTGTTTTGTTGTCTGTCTACGATTATTCTTTTTATGCAGCGGCAAAAGATTCACCGGGCGACCAATATCCTCCAGTGCCTAAATGGGTGTGGCTTTTGTGTGCCTTTAACCATTTTATGGCCCATACACTTGGTTTGTTCACATTCTCTTTTTGTATTGTCTAGTCTTTACAATTTAAATCAGTCGACTTATTTTTGTTTTTATGTTTATGGTATTGATGAAATTTGAGATAATTTTCATCAGCTTATAAACCTAAGGCTTGAAATTTTTTATAACTAGATGAATTTAGAAGTGAAGGCTAGTTAAAATATAACAGAGCAAAGGCAGTGAGAGGGAAACACTCATCCTATCTGTGCAGCTATAATCTCAAATTATTTCATGTATATTTACAAGATGAAATCCTTCTCTTACAATACTGAATTGGAATTTTTCATAACAATATCTTGATAAAAGGATTGCATCTGGCATAGAGCACCACAACAAGATTAACATTAGAAAGTGGATCCTTTATAGGATGGGGGTAGGGATGAAAAATAAATCCTAAATTAAGTTTTGTGGCAAGTGAATAACATGTCACAGATACAGAGCCAAAGATCAGAGTTCAAATCCCATAGCCCTCCGAAAAGTTGTTCTAAATGAAAATGACACTTTCATCTTATATCTTTTCTCTGTATTGTTCTCTAGTCTTCCTTATATAACTAAAGTTTTTCTATTTATAAATGATTACTTCTATGTTTCCATAAATTGTAATTAAACTGATTTTACAGATGGTATAGATGGAAAACAAGCTCGGAGAACAGGGACGAGCGGTCCGCTGGGAGAATTATTTGACCACGGCCTCGATTCTTGGACAACCTATTTCATCCCTGCGTGTGTGTGGTCGGTGTTTGGCCGAGGAGGCTACAGCATCGGCCCAATCCGATTTTATTTCGTTCTTTGGAATGTGTTGACATGCTTCTACACTTCTCATTGGGAAAAATATTTGACCAAAGTGCTCTTTCTGCCCTGGGGATATGATCTCTCCCAAGTTGTGAGTGTACTTTGAATTTCATCATAATAATTATCGAGTTTTTAGGTTTGTTGAAATGTAGATTAATCTGTAGCAAACCTTCTTTTATTTACTTAAACAACAAGCATATATTACATGTATATCTTGTTAAGCTGTGTCTGGACAACCAGCTTTTATAACAGACCTAAGATTGTTGTTGTTAGGATGGCAGATATTTTGTGAACTCTTGAATAAAATAAGAAAAAAAGATTTAACAGAAAAGGTTGCTTGAATAAAAATAAAGAACATAAAATTCTGTATTGGTGCTACTGAGGATTTGTTGTGAAATCAGTATTTCCTTATTAAAGCTTGAGTTTTTTAAATGTTTAAATACATGGTTGACCTGGATTTTGGCATGAAGATTTAGAAAACAACTTATTTAGATCAAATGAAAGAACTGGAGATATTGTAAAAAAGATATATATATTTCCTTAAATATAGTGCTTAGATTTTTATTTTTTTTGTAAAGTTTAGAGAGAATTTTATTTGAAAGAAATGAAAATAAAAGTGTTAATATAATTCTTCAAAGGTGAGTAGTATTCTCTATGAAAACATTTAATATTTGTAAAAAATTATATAACCTATATATAATTCAACAATTACAGAAATTTTGAAGCTTATTGAATATACAGTCACAGGTTTTAATGCGAAAGTCTTACTCATGCTTGTTTACAATCAATATTACTAAAAGTCACTTTCCCTTCATATACAAGTATAAACCAATTTCTTAAATGAATCCATTAACTGCACTAGTATATTCTCCACTTGCTGTTTGATGATTGGGTGTTATGAAGTTGAATAGACTTAACTATTATAATTTCAGTTATGTTAATGTTTTTCCTATCGGATAGATACATCGAAGTTGAAACTTTAACCATTTCATAATTGCTTATATTTATTTTCAGATAATATTTATAATTTATTTAATTAGTGGCATTTATGGACACGACCTGTGGCATTTTGAGTTGTACAACGGTTTGTCATCTGGTGTACTGTTCGAGGCACTCATGTATCTCGGATCCCTGGCTTCGTCTTTGCCGATGTCTTTTTATAATATTTATCAGTGAGTTGATTGTGATCAAGGTTTTTATGAGTAATATTAATGTTTGTATATTACAATGTGTAAAAAGTGCATGTTTTTCCATATAAATGTATTAATATCTTATGCATTATAACGATGTTCAGTTTTTTAATCAATTGTATGGATTTGAGAATAAATTGTTTTATATATGAGGATCAAGAAAATTCGAAAAATAGTTTGTTTTTCAGTTGTTTGTTGTTCAAATTAAATATTTTTCTGATTTTCTGCAAATGAATATCTCTATTGATCAGCTTTATAATGTTGTACATAGTTATACATTTTGTATATTTTAAAACCATTATTTTTTAAATGTGAATGAATTGATATGTACAAATTACTTCCAATGATAAATGTATCCTAAATGTGACTGTACTTCAAGCCTGTACCACCTAAATGTCCATAACAAAAAATGGCATATACAATACAAATCAAACTTTTTTGTTCTTTTAAACTGTTTTATAGCCATATTTATCTATGCTACATAAACTTCAATTAAGGAAAAACCAGAATGACGTATACAACACACACTTTTCATAGTATTTACACAGAACAAGTAAGAGACGTCAGTAAATGTAATAATTGAGTACCTTGTACATTTTTGTCCAATAACAAGGGACCAATAAACAATTTTATATTATTTTTTATTTTGCTCACATATTCCATATGTGATGGTGAATAAAGATGATTCATATTGTTCCAAATAGTTTCAATCATGTTCAGCTTTTCAAATGTATAAAACAAAATTAATTTAAAATAATTTGAATTTCTGTTAAATTAAAAAAAAATGTAGGCATGCAGTGATTGACAATGACCGTGCATGGATGTATCGGATGTTTGGGAGTAATTTACATGTTAATTTATAATTTAAACAATTTTTGAGTTTACCAATATTTTTATTAAACTATCAACTATTATCTAATTTATATTAATGTAAAAATTTAAAATTGATAGTTTAATATAAAACTTTACATAGCTTAAATAGCTTAAAGGTGAAGGGTTTGCCATAGAATGCCAGACAAATGTTATACTAATATTATAATCTAATTACAGTTCATATCACAACAAAACTGGAAAGATGCTTGGATTCAAAGATGCAATGCAGCCATTGTACAGCCCTTTGCTGTTCTTTGTTCTGTCTACTCTGTGGGTTTATGGTTCACCCACTGACATCTTGAACAGGGACCCAAGGCTGTTCACATTAACAATTGGCACAATTTTTGCTAATATTAATGTAAGTTGAATGATTTTGTTTTGTCTTTGGTTGACAAGAAACCAATGTCATTCTTGTATTTTTGTCGAGCGTGCATAGCAAAGCTCTACATAGGCGTAGCAATTCCGATGTCGTCGGTGTTAGACAATGACTTGAATATATATCATCTATCCTGTTCTTATTTCCTTTCATATAGGCTTGGTTATTGGTTTTAATGTATTACTAGGTATTTTTATTTGATTTTAGCACTTTATCTACATTTTTTCATCAAATTAACAAAACAAAAATTTTCATGTTTTGTTTTTATTTATGCATCACTGGATTGGAAATAAAGTATACATAAATAGTCTGTAAGGTAATTTTTTGATTAAATAATGTAGTTTGTAACATATTTTTAATTGACATTTGTGGTGATAAATTTTTTTTAAAGTTAGTGAACTGTTTGATTCGTGGATTATTGTGTTTTCCGTTAACCATACTTTTATGAGAAATAATAATGACAGGCAAAGAAAGGGTAAAGAGTCCTTGTTTTCTTTTACCTTATATGCATAGGCAATGGACAAGCTTACAAGGGTAAAAAAGTAAATCAAATGTATTTTAACTACATTGTGCTGCAAGTGATTATTTCCATACGACAGCTGGAGAAACTTTCCCAATGAGACTTTCAATTTTAAATCTCCGAAAGTCAATTAATTGCCATGACTTTCCTTTAAAATGTGGCTTTTGCTCTTAATGAAACACATCTACAGAAAATGAGTGTTTCTGCTGTGCATAGGAACCTTTCCTCGCCTCATTGTTAAACAACAGTCATGGTCACTCATAGCTTGTAATATCAGTTGCAGTTTTATATGTCTCATATTTAAGTTAAACTTATCCACTGTTCCATTTAAGTTCAAGTGATGAATATAATTGGCCTTCCACAATTATGATTTGATGATCAAATTCATTTAAATTTGACCAATAAAACTCTTAACATGGAACTTTCATTCTGCATAAACACTTGGTTATAATACTTTACATTTAATTTGTTTGTCCAAACCTAAGCTAGATAATAGCTTTTTACAACATGAGAATGAAACTGATTTAATTTTTTTTCCAGTGTCGTTTGATTGTATCTCAAATGAGTTGTACAGAATGCGAAAAACTGAATGTACTTTTAGCTCCGCTTGGTCTCGCTGTCACTATTGCACTTTCGTTCCCGAGCCTAGAGTATTTGATGCTAATCATGATGACCTTCATTGTCATCTCAGCACATATTCATTACGGAGTTGAAGTTGTAAGTATTTTTCATAATTGTTCAATTAATGTTCTTCAAAATTGACTATTTAAATATTTTTTTCTAAATTTTAAAAAGAAACATAAAACAGTTGAATATATTTTAACTTATAATATATTTTTATATCTATTTTACTCCAAAAAAAGGTGAGTTGGTAAAGTAAGTTCAAACCAGCAATGAAAATTGAATAAATCCAATTGCCTTTCCTTTGATAATAAATCAAATTACAATATGTTCATAAGTTATCTAAAAACTGTTATGAAGATGTCTCCATTTTGTGAATTTTTTTCAGGTGAAACAAATGTGCGTCCACTTTCACATCAAATGCTTCAGCATCAAAGACAGAATTGATTGACTTCTTGCGGACAGTGCTTAAGAGAATCAACGGAATTGAAGCAACGTCACTTACGACTGCTATTTATAACTGCTGCTACTTTAGTATTAAATCAACTGCTAAGCCATCATATCTTCTACATTGACTACATTACTTGCCGCTTTATGCACCTTATGCAAATTTTAAGGTTGCTATTTTTGTTCCTTGTCAAAAGCTTTAAAGAGGTTGAGTTTGTTGGAGTTTATGTTTATTTGTGACTTTGACCTTCTCTGCATATTACAAAGAATGGTTGAAATATATTTTTATTCAAAACAATTTTTTATATAAATGTCAAATTTACTTAAAGTCAGATGTGTAGATTCACCAATACCAAGTACATAAGTTCAAAGTATTGCTATGTTAGGTACAATTGTTTATACATACATTCTTTCTATAAATGTATGTCATGCGTAAATCACTGCCCGTAGTTTATATAATGAGTAAAGTCTGCAATAAAAAGCAAAGACACCCATCAAAAATTTATTCAATTGTTTTTCTAGGATTATTCGAATCAACACTCTTTAATTTTTGTATGGTGTTTCAAAAACCATGTTTGTTTATAGTACAGTATTGCTAATGCATTTTCTCCATAGTTACTCCTCCATGTACTTTTCGTTGGTAATTCAATATGCAACAACATCTCTTCACATATATTTAATCGTTTTAATGCTAAATAGTTTGCCCATAATTTGTATCAGTAAATGTTCGTTAACTATTGAATTTAAATTAAAAAGTTTACAAGTCTTGTCTCCAGTATATTCAACTTATTTACTACATTGACTAATTAAAAAGTTCTAGTCATAGTTTTTTAACTTTGTTACAAATGTGAACGTTTTAAAATGGTGTATTTTTATAATTGTTAAATGTGTAATTTGATGTTTGTTCTTTGCAATATTTGAACAACTTAAAACATTCAAACAGTCATTGAATTTCATCTTTTCAAATAGTTTTTATCTTTATTGATGTTCCTTGATGTTTAATACTAAAATAAGAAATCCGGTGTTCATAGTAATGCAAGGAAATTTGAAAGCGATCTGGTTTTTATTTACTTGACAAGTATTTCTAATTTAAGCATATTTTAAGTTATAAAAATCCAACTTTACATAACAAAATTAATTTAGCTAGTCAATGAAAATGATTTTAAATTGCAGTTTCAATTATCTAACATCTTCAAGTAAATGCCTTGTTAGTAATATTCAATTTGTATTTACCACCTCTGATTAGTTGATTAGATATTTTATTTCATGAGATTATAAAAGCTTGACAAAGTATAATTAATTTAGTGAGAAAAAGTATTTTGAAATTTAAAACTAGTTCAATTAGTAGAATATAATTAAACAAATGTTTGTTTTAGATGAAAAAGATCGTGATTGTTGATAGTTAATTCCAAATATTAAATGTATTGTTAATCTAGAATTTTGACAGTAAAGTGTGATGAAATTATCAGAATAGAACTTTTCACACGGATCCCTCACCATATTGGTGGACATTTAAATTTTAAAGTTTTGTTGAATAATTGTTTGTATTTAATGTAAAACAATTCTGTTCAGTTGTAAGCATCTGTGGAAAGATTTACACTCCGCAAAGCCTAACAATCTAATTAATAAAAATCATGACATTGCTTTAAAAACCTAATGTGACTTAATTTAAAGTTAATTATATATTAAAGAACTGTTACCGCACTGAGAGATCAGCGTTCGTTCATCAGTATGCGATTATAAATAATTTAAATACTTTTTCAGTTTTTATTAAGCGAGTTAAAACAAAATTAAGGCGTTAGTTTTGTTATCCATGGCGTTTCAAATTGTTCAACCAAAGTGTGTTTGTCTTTTGTTTTTAACATTGCCATATGTTTATGTTTTGCAAAATCGTGCTTATGCATTTTTGTCAAAAATAGTGATATTTAAAATAATTGATCTTACACGAACCCATGTAATACTCAGATAGCTCGACTGTAATCTAATTGTGCCTAGCTTAATGAAATATTGGAGAGGCCTTTGGATTTTAATGATAATTGCAGATTTTTATTATTCATAATCATAATTAAAAATGGATTCATTTATTTTACTGTATTATGAATGACTGAATATGTGACACTGCAATATAGATAATTTCAGTTACTATTGCTGAGCCATTAATGCTGAATATTCCTTTTTTAATTGTGTTAACTTGAAACCAATCTGTTTATTGTCACTTGACTATATTGACTGTTATTTATATATATTTGTATTTCATTGTATTTACATAAGAAGTTAATACTCAAAATGTGAAACTGAACAGAATTAGTTTAGCAACTATTATTTGAAATATTTTTTGAATCATAAAATAGAGATCACTTTTTATTTTATCTTTGAATGATATCTACTTGAACCTAAATAAACTTATTTACAGTCAGTTCTTGGGGATGACGCCCCCACAGAAAATGTGCTGAAATTTGTTGAACATCTGAGATTGGAACTCTGACTTCTGAGTTATGTTTAGATGAATTAGAAAGCTGAAAAGCATACTAATCATAGATAAATAAAAATTTGCCAGAACACAGCGCTGAATAGCATAAATTGGCTCCAGTGCTGTATAATACCTATAATAATAATATTCTGGATGTTTATTAAAATAATTTAAGATTTATATTAATTGTATTAACATCGGCAATTGAAGTGATGTTAGCCTCGTTTTATGATCTTGAAATATTGATACGGTTCAATTGTTATGTATTGTTAGAAATAATTGTTTTTTAATTTTAGATAAAAAAAATAGTTTCAATATTTTCTTTAATCACTTTCAAATGCAATTGATGATTCATTTTTTGTACAAAGTGACCTTACAGATCTTCTCTATGATGTACAATATAAATGCTGGGTTGTATGCGGAAGCTGTAAGACCGGCATTGTTATGTTCCATACAATTCCAAGTATTACCATTGTGACTTGTTTACACAAAATGACCTCGCCTTAGATTTTAAATTAATTTTAAGTTTTTACATTAAATCATTTGTTTTCGTTTAAATTATTAATTTTTATGAAACTGATTATTTCAAATAGATTTTGTTGTCAGTTTAAAAATTATTTTTCATTCAATGGATTTTTTTGTAGAAAGTTCAGAATGGTAGTATTAACAAATTTTGATTACGTCTGTCAGGTCACAACGCTTTTAATTGAGAATAAATAGATACTAATGGTTATGCTATTTTTATCCTACTAACACTTCTCTTGTTCGCAATCGAAACTAAGTTGGTGACGGTTTCTTTTTGTAAAAACTATCAGAATGCTTGAATCTCGAGATTTTTCTGCCTTTCTGTTTCTGAACCTTCACGTGTGATAATCTGTAAGATCGTGATATGGGTGGCGGTTGTGGTACACTAAAAACATTTGACTAACTTTTGGGGTCTTAAGATAATCAAAGCTTACATCAAATTGACTGACCTTTCTTAACAGTAAATTTTTTTTTACTTACGATTCAATTAAAATTGTACCAATATGATACGATTTTGATTGAATCAACAAAAGAGTCTGCACTGTTAACGAGGGTTAGTCAATTTAATGATGTCAATCATGATTATCTTAAACATAAAAAGTTGGTGAAGTATTTTCAATGTAGTGGTTAATCATTGATTGAAATGATAATCTTTTCTCATTTTTTATTCTTAACCAAGCCTGTTGATAATAAAAACATATTTTCTAATTTATTGGAAATGGATTGCCAATAATTAAAAAAAAATGTTTCATTTCTTCCATTTGTCTGTTGTGTTTGATTAGAAAAAGAATTGATCTGAAATTCCTTGAAGATCAGCTCAATTTTTTTTGTAAATTGATGACATTAAAGGTAGTTATGAACAGCAATAAGAAAAGTTATTGCTAACGTGTAATAATTTAAAAACATATTTTTTTATAAACAAGTAAATCAATGTGTATTAAATTTGTGATGAAATTGCAACTACAGTATATGTCGATGAAGACATTGGTTTTAACTTAGTTACATTGTAGCTGTCAATCTGGTTCCTAATTTATTGCATCGGTTGTTTTGATGGGAAGCACATAATGTTCACTTTGCATGACAATAATACACCATTACTTGATTTCATGAAACTCTCTTTTAGTTTTTATTGATTTAATTTCATCGTTTTGTCATTATATAATAGTGGCGTAAATAACCTCAACAACAAGAACAGACTTAAGGTGATCTCGTATGCTTAATATGATTTGTCTCATTCGTTGAAAATGAAGAATAAAAAGAATTCTACAGAATTTATAGTTGCAGACCTGCAATTGTGTTGAATCCTTCTTAACCACAAAGGATATTATCTCAACTTGTACAAATTGGACAACCTATTCAAAACATTTTTCAATACAATCGGCTAAAGGATGAATAATGCTATAGTTTGGTAAGTAAGCTATAATTGTTGTATTTTTCGTTTGTTTTCTAGCACGTAGCATTTTCAAGTAATTTGCATCTTGCCTGCTTACCTTTTTACTTCCATTTTATAACTATCGATTTGGTTATCTGATTTATATTTGTTGGGGTTTTACCTGTGCATATATTTTATTGTATTTAGTACTGATTAACCTACATTGTAATGTATTGTGTGAATTAATAAATTGTACCTTCTATCACTTCTCTCCAAATAAAATTAAAACCAAAACTATTTTAAATTTTACAATATTATCTGTTCTGTGTTAAAATTCTGGTGAGTAATCTGACTTTTACATATCTTTATAAATCCTAGTTTCTTGGGCTTGGATAGTGGTGCTTAAGATTAATATGTAGTTGCATATACATTTGCAGTTGATTTGATGTCCTTATTATGACTGGCAGGTCATGACGTTGGTTCTCGAGAGTGCTGTCCCTCGGAACACTATTTTAAAAAATCTGAAAATTATTGTATAAAAAAAATTATAATAAATGTAATTTTTCAGAAGTAAAAAGTAACGTTTTATAAATGGTATCGAAGCCTTAGATGTCTGCAAAA
Organism: Archaeomysis grebnitzkii; assembly: GCA_031471125.1. Taxonomy (NCBI): domain Eukaryota; kingdom Metazoa; phylum Arthropoda; class Malacostraca; order Mysida; family Mysidae; genus Archaeomysis; species Archaeomysis grebnitzkii. The sequence goes on along the minus strand of JARUHE010303945.1, from coordinate 10,162 downwards.
ACCAAAAAATGGTGCTCGTACATTGAAAGTCAGCATTTTTATTTTTAATGTCAAGTCTGTAATGCAAACAACAAATTGTAACAGATTTTTCAGAATAAAGAATTTTTTTGTATATTCTAGAGAAAGGATATATAATGAGATTTTAATGTTTGCGTGCTTCTTAGTTTGAATGATACTGGTTAATTATAATGTAATTTGTTTATCATGTGTAATAATAATGATTGAATGACAATTACTTTTTTTTATGAATTTCATTTGTTTAGAAATTGTTTATTTTAATTTTATAAAAGTATGAATATGTTGTAAAATCTACAATTTGAACCTATCCACAAACTGTATAAACAGTTTTCAATATTTTGTATTTATTTTCAGTTGTTACTGGTTATAATTTTCAATATTAATTTCAATTTCAATTATTACCGGTTATATTTTTCAATAATTTATATTTAATTTCAATTATTACTCGTTATAATTTATCTTAATTAGTTGAACCAAATAGTGTGTTTTTAATATATTTAAATCCTGTTTGAGATTTATATTGCCCCCCCATTGTTGTAGATTTTGATTTCAAAGTTTGTTGAACAAAAACTTTAACTGTTTCTTGTAACACCGGTGATACATAAGCATAATGGCTTTTTCCGTCTTATGCAAGACCAGCGATGCAAATCAAACTCATGTATGTTGTTGATAAATTTATACAGGGAAATATTTGTAATACTGGTCTTGCATAAGATGGAATAAGCCATTATACTTATGTATCACCGGTGATACAAAAAAACAGTTAAAAAGTTGAGTAATTAAGTCAACAAAATTTACAGACCTATTTTTATTTTCCCTTTATTTTTAGATAAATGTATATAATTATTTTTGTATATATATATATATTTGAAATGTATTTTTAATTTTTCCTTTTTGTCAGATATTTTTTAAGTATGGTTTCCTGAGCTAATATTTGTTTAATTGTATTTTCATTTGAAGATTAAGTTAGATTAATATTAATTAGTTATTTAGTGAACTAGTCACTAGTTTTATAACTTAATAAACAACTAAACCTTCTGTGAAAATAAGTAATATTTCACCTAAATATTAACGCTGTAGTCTTGAAGTTTGAGAATCTTTAATTTTTAATTTACTAATCCTACTTTTTTGTAAAGCTCATGGATCTCATGCTTAAGTAATGTATTTTTGAATCCTCTAAACATTATTTAAATTATTTTGTTTTATTTAAGTTATCCCTCCTGTTACAGTAGTCTGATAAGCCTATCTGAAAGGATTCCAGAAGTAAGTGAATTGTAAGACAAATGAATATAAAACTAACTAAAAAATAAGGCATTAGCTTTTACTTTCATTCAATGTAGTCTAAAGCCGCGTTCTTAACTAAACTTTTGTTGGTATAAAATAAATTTTTCTGCTTTAAATCACATTGAAATTGCTATACAATTTTTATTAGATATGTTTTCATCAAATTGACTAACTTTTGTTAACAACGGGTTGCTGAAAACTAGATTCAATAAAAATTGGATAACATTGTGTCAATGTGATTTGAATAAAAATAATTGTTTCAAATCAAGAGGAGTTTGGTTGAGAACACGATTTAGTTTTGCATTATAATTATTAACTATGTGATTATGATTTGTAATCATTTGAATTTTAAACATTGTGTTTTAATATTTATATTATTTAAAGTTATTTCTTCTTGATATTATAAGCATAGTACAATTTAGTAATAGCTAATAAAATTTAAGTTTAAAATTTTTTTTAAATATCGAATACAAATACTAGAAAACATTTTCAATGGACCATCATATTCAAGTGTTTGCAAATGACAAATCCGTGGTTTTTATAAAGTTTTTATGACCTTAATTGAACTAAAGTTTATCTAAAATAAACTTGCATGTTTTTATTGCTTGCTATTTCTTAAAATATTTTCTCCATCTACGAGGTAATTAAATTGACTGAAATTCCTTGTATTGATGGGAATCTTGCTTTATAGATATTCTATTCTGTATAGCTTGATTATCAAACATTATGTTTAACTTTAACCAAATCTTTTTTCAAACAGCTTACACATTTAAGTAGAGTGCAATGGTATGACCCATACTACTAGTGGAAATAAATCTGTAAAGTGACGAGTACTGAACTTTCTATCTAGACTGAGATCTACATATATTAAAGAAACTTCTCTAAACACGGTATAGCTACTTGGAAAGAATGTCCTCGAACTAGGGTATGTGGGTATTTAAAAAGCATTTGTAAACCATTTTTAGTTTTCTATAAATTGAACCCTTCTAATATAAGGGAGATCTAATGAAGCATTAATACTGGTTCGCCAAGATAGCACTATTGAAGGGGGAAATAGGGGTATGACTAAATAAATTGACTGCTGCCCTTCCATGTACCATCAAACTAAAACTCGATAAAATTTGTCAAATTATACCGAAAAAATCTAAATAGTTTATTCATTCAAAGAATAGTGCAATAAAAGAAAATTATTACTTATGGAACGCTAATCATTGACAAGTTGATGTTTGTTTCCATATATGGCAATCGAAAGCAACACAACGAGGGATATTCATCACTTATAAAAAAGTTTCCACGTTTATTAATATAAACTAATGTTTGTTTTCATTTGCTTGTAATTCCAAGATGGCAGGTATAACCGTCAGGGTCATCTACCCATAAAAATGAATTTAGGTGAAACAATCAAGCGTGATCAGTCCTTTATATATAGGTCAATGGTACTAATAGCATGAAGTTGATGAAGAATTAGAGTACATTATAGATAGACTATGTAAACCTTTAGTTTTTAATTATTCAACATTTTAATACTCTTATATTCATTGCGGAACCATTGATTCAATAGAAATTAACGCCAATCCTTAAGAAATGGTTTTGCGAGTCGGAAACCATAATTCTACAAAAAAATCCTTTATTTTATGAGAATTTGGGAGAATAGTTGTGTGTAAGTTTTATTTACGGTTTGGGTTTATAACTAAAGTCATTCCTCTGAGAGGATCTTCATCCAGCTACTCGGTCAATCCATTTTCAATAAAAGTAAGAATTAATGACCCTGCTAAGCGGGGTCCAAGTTTCTGTCAAGTCCATATCCTTTAGAACAATCATCCCACTATCTATCCACTTGCACATCCGGCTTGCAGTTGCTACTCCTGTTCTGCCCTTCCATTCAAATAATCTTCCTGGATGGAGGAGTTGAAAATTATGCATTTGACTTCCCCAAGGAGGCAAGGGAAATGGTAGTGATTTGGTATTACAACAAACCCTAGTATATTTCAGTTCTGTATAAATATTATGATTATTATATTGGACATGCACATTACAATAACAAAACTGTCGCAAAGATTAATAAATGTCAAATTTAATGCAGTGACCTCTCGGTTCTTTCATAGATCACCTTTGATGAATTTGTATATAATTATCGAGCGTGTGAGCGAAGTGTCATCATCCGGATCAAGATTTTTGTTTTTGACTTTAGACAAAGTTTGTTTAAAATAAAAATGTATGACTGCTAGTTTTTGTCGATCGTGCAAACGACGTGTATTTTAAGCGCTCTCTATATATATATATATGTGTGCTGAATTCCCTCCGGGTGCAGCGCCGGGTAGAGACCCGTTTTTTATATTCATTCATTCTCTCTCTCTATATATATATATATATATATACACATATATACACCAACATATCAGCCTTTCTGTGTACCTTCATGGTGAAAAAGTGGCCTTCATGAGCATTCGGCTGTACTATGGTGTAAATCAAAAGTACGCATGAGTACATAACCATTTTTATGTTAAGTAAACCAACAAATTCAACAAAAGATAAGTATATGGTACATAGTCCATTCATTAATTAAATATGACCTATATTTAATTAATTTATCTTGTGTTGTCTAATTATATATCTTTTTTCTTGGTACAGGTGAAGCCATTTTTCTTACATACATACATACATATGTATATATATTTAAAAATATAGAACTTTTTAGAATTTAAATTCAATTATATGTCTATATAATATATAAAAATGATAAAAATATGTAATATATTTTTTTCTTGTCATTCAGTTACAATTTCTAATAAAAAGTATATATATGTATTTTTAGGTATTATATAATATACACATGAAGGCCGATATGTTGATTATATACAGTATATAGAGTTTAAATTTCTGTCATTGTTGTCGACGTTTAGACCAAGTTTTTGGTTGTTAACTTTAGGAAAATAATACAAGTGATGACTTTTAATCATCTTCATGAAGCGTGTGAACGCAGTGAAGCAAAAAATCTACAAATCGTTTGAAGTTCTGTCACGTTGCTGTGGTTGTTATCGTCGTTGTCGTTATCCAGACAAAATTTTCTCTTATTAGCCTTAGAGCAATGTTTGCCTTGAATAAAATGTAAGGCTTTCAATTCTAATTATTTTTTAGGGTATGCATTTATAAAATGTATAGTTCCTTAAAGAATAAATTTTAGATTTTTTGAAAAAAATGAAAAATCCACTTCATTTTACATGAATGTTTATTTAACTTGGTATAGCATGAAGACCTATCCAATTGTAACGACTTTTATAAAGAATTTCTTATCCAAACTTATTTTTTAAATGGAAGCTAGTGTTAAAGTATTTTTGACAGACCTTTCCAAAGTCAAAGCTTGGTAAGTAATATTTACATAGATTAAGTACGAGGAAATTCGTAAACGAACTAAGGCTGTGCTGCCCGAGTAAAAGTTATGAAAATAACAACATAACTATATATATATATGTACATATAAAATTAAAAAAAAAAATTCTCGTAATTCTACTAACTTCTGCCTAACCGAAATTTGAAAACGTATTCAATAAATATTCAATTTACAAAAAAATTCAAATTCAAAAAAAAAAACGTACAACAGAAATTAAAAATACGTTTTTTTTATATAATTCTACTAAGTGATTCCTAACCAATATTTGAAAACCTAAAATTTCAATAAATACTCATTTTACAAAAAATTATTCTGGACAGTATTGTTCAGAACTAAATATAAAGTCATTCCTGTTAAATAAAAAAAAATATTTTCAGAATTCTACGAACCAAGATTTAAAAAACCCATTATTTCAATAAATATTCTTTTTACAAAAATATTCTGCACAGTATTGTTCAGAATTATATATAAAGCCATTCCTGTTCAATGAAAACTCTGTAAACAAAAAATTCGAATGTTTTTTCATAATTCTACTAAGTGGTAGCTAACCAAGATTTTAAAACCTGTTATTTCAATAAATATTTATTTTACAAAAAAAATGATGCCGGACAATACTGTTCAGAGTTATATATAAAGCCATAAGTAAAAGAAATTAAAAAAAGATCTTCGCTCATGTATAAATATCAATGTTGTTAGTGTAACCTATATTGATAGGTGCCACCACAAGGCACCTAAAGACCAGAATGAGCGAGCATTTTGGGGTGTCTCATCGCACAGGTATGTGTCGGACCCGTCCATCTTTCAGCGCGGTAAGAGATAATTGTGAAAGCAATGATCACACCTTGAACACAGACAACTTCAAAATAACAGAAATAAATAAATCCTACCTTTTTATTGCTGAACGAATTTTAATGAAACATTTGAAACCACAACTAAACACTGGCCCATCAATTGAACTCCAAACTTTGTAATTTTTTTCTCCAGTCTTACACAAAACCATCAAATGTTTTGCCACATAGTTTTGTCTGATAAATTCGGCTCCCTACCTATTCTTCTTTTATTGAACTTTTACTTTATTTACAGAAATATCATAATGGCTAATTATTATCAATTTTTTTGTTTGCCATTCTAAAAACATTTTAATTTGAATAAGCTTTAAAATTTATATTGATAATGACTGCAGAAAGGTAGTCGAAAGCTCTATAGTTAACGACCAAAGCGCTAGAAAATATTAAATGAAAATTTTTTTTTTTTAAATCCTAATGTTTTAACAATTTGTGAATAAAAATGAACTTATTATCGTGTGTTTTTATCTGTCTTCTTAAACTCCAAATTGATTGCCTATGATTACAAGCATCTTAATTATAACTGTATAACTAAATAAGTACAGTCATAGGCACATTAATTTGGATTTTTTAATGGGTTCCTATTTATTATTTATTTCACCGAACATTCATCATAATACAGCTACCTCAAACTTTATCCATATACTATAAATTATTATAAAATTCTCAATTAATTGTCTTTGGCTCATGTTTATGATTCAATACATTTATACAGGCAAATGCTTGCCTGTATAAATGTATCAAAACATAAACTAACTTGTTTTGTATCACTGATGTTACATAATATGGAGTAAGCCATTATACTTATGTGTCGCCGGTTTTGCAAGAAACGGTTATAGAATTAAATAAATCGGGTTGAAGACAAACCAGAAATAGTGCACTGCTCCACCATGCAACATGTCATGAAAACCTCTTTTATGGCCATCTAGAAACTGCAAGAAATTATCATCCACTGTTATCTCTGTTCGGAGTTTATTTCTCTCTTACATATTCTATGCATTTCGAAGTATGATTTTTCATAACAATGCTGTATTATTTTTTGTTCATATTTGCCTATATTATACTTAATTAGAAACGTATTTTACAACAATATAATAAGTACCATAGGCTAGTATAAGCCCAACTGGCATTTTAATGTTGTCACAACGTTATTTTAAAATATTTTAACATTTATATAACGTTGTATTTTTCCAAACCTTTCCCATTGGAATTCTTATTGAAGTCAACGTTGTGTGAATAATATTTAAACATTAAAACAATTCTCTATACAAATTTTACATTAACCAGTTTCAATACAAAGTTATATGAACATTTTTAAAACAACGTTGTTTCAACTAATCATTGGTTAACGTTACTGATACGACTGCTTATTACTATTCCACAAAAAACCTACACTCAACGTTTTATTAACGTTGCTTATGTAACCATGGCTTAACAAAAGTGAAATAATGGTTAGTTGAAACAACGTCGTTTAAAAAATATTCATATAACGTTGTATTGAGATGGTTAGAATAAAATTTGTACTTAAAATTGTTACACCGTTTAAATAACGTTATCAGATGTTCATACAACGTTGACTTCATAAACAACTCCAATGAAATAGATTTTGCAAACCTAAACGTTTTAATATATTGGGTTTGATGCTAACAAACCTCAGTTCAACTCTCAAACAATAGTTGAAACGACGTTGGTTGCCCATTGGGAGCATGATTGTTTTAATAAACTTACGTAAAACAATCATATGTATAATCAGTTTGTATTCAATTCTGAAAAAATTAATGAAAGTTTTTGGTACAGTTATTTGTCTGACCTCTCGACAATAACATAAATGCTAACAATAAACTCATTACGCAGTGACTGCCAGAGATTCATTTTAGGAAACACTGATTTTATCTAAAAAATAATCTTTTATTGTGGTTTTGTTTGAAGAAAAAGTTCAATTGTTTCAATAAGAATAATTAATGAAACATAACAATCATGATTTTGAAAAAATTCTCCGTGAGTATTGCAATACAGTAAAACTCCTGAGATCCGGAGTTCAGCTTAGTCCAGTTCTCAATCTGCGGTCCGGTTCACACGTAACATATTTAAATTAGATATCCATTGAAACATTGTCTGCATATGTTTTATATGTAGACATTTATACAGAAAATGTTTCAAGGGATATTTAATGTAAATATCATACTTGTGAACCGAACCGCGGATTGAGAACCAGACAAGGCTGAAGTCCGGATCTCAGGAGTTCTACTGTAGTAGTAAATATTTTAAGTGTAAGCTTGGTATAATTTATGTTGAATACATTTTATAGCTCAACAACTTTATGAACTTGCGGGTATCAATGTGACGGAAAAATTTAAACTACTGCCCTCAGCCGTTCAGGGTTCGCTCTTCAAGCCACATGAACAATAGAGCCTTGTCCAACTATACCTTCCCCTCTAACAACTATTGCTATTGAAGTTTGACTCTTTGTGATTGTACTTATTAATCATTATAATTACAACATTTGTACTTTAATTACAGCGTTACGTACTTCAGTTTTATATTTATGAAAACTTATGTTGTGTGAAAATTTCAATCATATACCGTATATGCAATGTTTTATATTTTTTTACATTGAAGGCTTTTCTTACAGCTTATTTTTAATGTTACTTTTCTAACAATTATTTTGTGTCTAAAAATATATTATGTGTGCCAGTAACAAAATTTATAACTTTGAACAGAATTTTAAATGTTTTAGAAATAAGTAAAGTCATGTCAAATTATATCATTACTAGGCCTACTGTTATTTAAAAAAAGACAATTTTTGGCACGAAGTAAATTCTCAAGGTTTGTTTTTTTAGGTGCATAGCAAGATAGTAATGAATTATGCTCTGCTTGTTCTTGGCTTCACTATTGACTATTTTTATGAATTTTCAAGTGAGTCGACGGCCTCGACTTTTCAGTGCCATGTCAATTGCTGGCCCTTGGTGTGAGTGCCAAATATGTGCTTGCATAACGGCTGCATAACATCATGAATATGTTAAGCCTGCACAGCATCATGGCATTGTTTATACCTGTACAACATCATGGCATTGTTTATGCCTGCATAACATCATGGTATTGTTTATACCTGCATAACATCATGGCATTGTTTATGCCTGCATAACATCATGGCATTGTTTATATCTGCATAACACCATGCATATGTTATGCCTGCAAAACATCATGGCATTGCTTATGCCTGCATAACATTATGCATATGTTATGCCTGCATATCATCATGGCATTGTTTATGACTGCATAACATCATGACATTGCTTATGCCTGCATAACATCATGGCATTGTTTATACCTGCATAACACCATGCATATGTTATGCCTGCAAAACATCATGGCATTGTTTATGCCTGCATAACATCATGCATATGTTATGCCTGCATAACATCATGGCATTGCTTATGACTGCATAACATCATGGCATTGCTTATGACTGAAAAACACACAAGAATGATTCTTACTTTAAAGTTCGGAACCTTGTCCTCGAAAACTTTGTTTAGTGTTTTGTTTATTTTTCACTTATGACTTGTTGGCATAATTATACTTAATAAAATTAATAAGATATTATGTGTTTATGCACAAAAAACTAATAAGGATTTCAATGGAAAAAAACTAATTTAAACGCTATACAAATTTAACCGACACGACTATGTTAATAATATTTATATTCATATTATTATAAGGTTTAAATACCTATAAACTATCATTGAAAATAGCCATTATTGTATGTGACGAATTCGTCAGAATAAAAACTAGTTAACTGCTATAGAGATTGACACATTATATCACTAATTTTAATTCAACATTTTGTAAATTTATCAGTTAATAATTAATATAATTTATTTCTTAATTACATTTATTTCAATTTTAATAATTATAAATAATTAACCATTAATTGTCTAATATTAATTATTTTAATAAGCTTACTGGTTATTAATTAGTTCACACCAATCAAATATTATACTTAATTCTAAAACCTAACTCAGTCAAAAAATATCTTTCATCTATTATAGGTTCATCTATAATAATTATCTTTATTTTCTTAGAATTATCCATATAAGAATCCTCATCATTTTATAGTCAACTTTATAGGTAATGTGTATCACAACGAATTCAAATAAAAAAGATGGTTGGTTTTTAAATACATATAAATTACATTAATAATAATATCTTTAATTATAAGTAATATATCACTTGTATCTTTATGAGCAACATAGATTAAAGAAATGTATACTGTTAACGTATCTTTGCTTATAATGAGGATAATTATCAATGGGAAGAAAAGCCTTCGTGTATATCTCGTAGAGATAATAGAAATATATATCATTTGAAATCATAAAGTTTCCAATGATGAAACAAGATAACATCACATATAATTATCAATACCCCAATGATAATTCTGACCAGGGGGTGTGCACAACTTCGGCTACTTACTCCCTCTATCCACTTATATATAAGAGAATAACAGTTACAAAAGTTTAATAATTAGTGTATGTGCACTAATCTTTTATATCTTATATATAAATACAAATATATATTTGTATATACATATATTATATGTATACATAGATATATATATACATATATA
>JARUHE010303835.1:0-12588 GCA_031471125.1 Archaeomysis grebnitzkii | reverse complement strand
GTGTGTGTGTGTGTGTGTGTGTGTGTGTGTGTGTGTGTGTGTGTGTGTGTGTGTGTGTGTGTGTGTGTGTTTACATACATATACGGTATATATTCAGCCGATAATACTTTTCTTCACAAAAGAAAAAATAATTTACAATCACAATGTTGTCATCATCCAATTCAGTTGGAACATAAAAGCAAAAAGACTTGATTTACATTTCCTTTCAATTTATTGTTCGTCTCTTAACTTTTGGAGAAAAGTTCTTTCATTGATTAGAATGCTCTTATCATAATGAGGATTAGACTAGGTTGTGAATTCCAAGAAGGAAGTGTCTGATGGTTTTATTATTTTTCTTTAAAGGTTAGAGTGTTGATGTTGTTTTTGTTGTTGGTGGTTGTGTTCTTATTTTTTTATTGTTTGTGTTGTTGGTGGTGGTCTTTTTAAGGTAGTTATGTGATGTAACTGTATTGTTATTTCTGGTCATAGTGGCTGTTTTTGTTTTCTTGTCTTTTTTTTGTTTAGATCTTGTATTTGCTTTTGCTTTAGGTTTGTTTTTATTTTTTTAAGTAAAAGTTGTCATCGATCATTTTATTTCGGTCCAATATATGAATTTACAATAGCACAAGTGTTTTCTAACGTCTTCCTTTTGTTAATGATTTTGTTTTGTTTGTACCGTACTTCTAATATTTTTACTGTTTTTTTTGTTTTTCTTTGACCTTTCATTGACTTAAAAAATCGAACACATGAAAAATTAAAAATAGGGCACATTCGAGGCTTGTATTTAGTATACTTGTGGTACGACACCACAAATATTACTCTACAAATAGTATATTTAGATCGACAATAGCATGAAGTAAGCTCCATGTTGGTTGAATATAGATTACCTCACGTGCGCTATTGGTTATCCATTTATGGTAAGACACTAAAAACATTACCATACAAATGGTATATTTATACCACGACACCAAAATAATTACCCTACAATTACCCCTAAAATACTTTATGGTGAAGGAAATTGCACATAAAATTATGGTGAAACTCTTAAATATTAATTCGTCCTTATTATCATAATAAATATAGTAAAATAATAATGTAGGCCACTATAGGCCTACACCAACCTATGAGCAAAGTGAGTCTAAATTATTTTTCTTCTCGTTCTTCGGGAAAAAAATTCACGATCAAACCTTTTTCAGGACTTCGTGACAGTGTTGTCAGAGCTGTCGCGCGGCTCGGCATCTGATAAGCTGCGCTGGGCGTTCAACTTGTACGACATCAACGGCGATGGATGCGTCACTCGTGAAGAGATGTTGGACATCGTAACGGCGATCTACTCGTTGATGGGCAGGAACACCGTACCCACAGTCGACCCCAACACCACGCAGGAGCACGTCGACAGGATCTTTGAGGTCTCTTTCTCTTGATTTGCTCTGCTGGTCTTATTTTGTTCGTGTTGTAGTTTTTGTTTTCCTTTTTTTGGTAGCTTATGCTCTTGTTCTTGTTTTTGTTTTCGTTTTTTTGGTAGCATATGTTCTTGTTTTTGTTTTAGTTTTTTTGGTAGCTATGTTCTTCTTCTTGTTTTTGTTTTCGTTTTTTCGGTATCTTATGTTCTTGTTTTTTTTGGGTTTTTTTTTGGTAGCTTATGTTCTTGTTCTTGTTTTTGTTTTCGTTTTTTTTGGTATCTTATGTTCTTGTTTTTTTTTGTATTTTTTTGGTAGCTTATGTTCTTGTTCTTGTTTTTGTTTTCGTTTTTTTGGTAGCTTATGCTCTTGTTCTTGTTTTTGTTTTCGTTTTTTTGGTAGCTTATGTTCTTGTTTTTGTTTTCGTTATTTTGGTAGCTTATGTTCTTCTTCTTGTTTTTGTTTTCGTTTTTTTTTGGTTGCTCATGTTCTTGTTCTTGTTTTTGTTTTCGTTTTTTTGGTAGCTTATGTTCTTGTTCTTGTTTTTGTTTTCATTTTTTTGGTAGCCTATGTTCTTGTTTTTGTTTTCGTTATTTTGGTAGCTTATGTTCTTCTTCTTGTTTTTGTTTTCGTTTTTTTTTGGTAGCTTATGTTCTTGTTCTTGTTTTTGTTTTCGTTTTTTTGGTAGTCTATGTTCTTGTTTTTGTTTTTGTTTTCGTTCTTTTGGTATCTTATGTTCTTGTTTTTCTTTTCGTTTTTTTGGTAGCTTATGTTCTTGTTATTGTTTTTGTTTTCGTTTTTTTTGGTAGCTTATGTTCTTGTTCTTGTTTTTGTTTTAGTTTTTTTTGGTAGCTTATGTTCTTGTTCTTGTTTTTGTTTTCGTTTTTTTGGTATCTTATGTTCTTTTTTTTGTTTTCGTTTTTTTTGGTAGCTTATGTTCTTGTTCTTGTTTTTGTTTTTGTTTTCGTTTTTGGTAGCCTATGTTCTTGTTCTTGTTTGCGATTTTTTGGTAGCTTATGTTCTTGTTCTTGTTTTTGTTTTCGTTTTTTTTGGTAGCTTATGTTCTTGTTCTTGTTTTTGTTTTCATTTTTTTTGGTAGCCTATGTTCTTGTTCTTGTTTTAGTATTTTTTGGTAGCTTATGTTCTTGTTCTTGTTTTTGTTTTCATTTTTTTTGGTATCTTATGTTCTGTTCTTGTTTTTGTTTTCATTTTTTTGGTAGCCTATGTTCTTGTTCTTGTTTTTGTTTTCGTTTTTTTGGTATCTTATGTTCTTTTTTTGTTTTCGTTTTTTTTCGTAGCTTATGTTCTTGTTCTTGTTTTTGTTTTCGTTTTTTTGGTAGCTTATGCTCTTGTTCTTGTTTTTGTTTTGTTGGTAGCTTATGTTCTTGTTTTTGATTTTTTGGTAGCTTATGTTCTTGTTCTTGTTTTTGTTTTATTTTTTTTGGTAGCTTATGTTCTTATTTTTGTTTTCGTTTTTTTGGTAGCTTATGCTCTTGTTCTTGTTATTGTTTTTTTTGTAGCTTATGTTCATGTTTTCGTTTTTTTGGTAGCTTATGTTCTTGTTCTTGTTTTTGTTTTCGTTTTTTTGGTAGCTTATGTTCTAGTTCTTGTTTTTGTTTTCGTTTTTTTTGGTAGCTTATGTTCTTGTTCTTGTTTTTGTTTTCGTTTTTTTTGGTAGCTTACGTTCTTGTTCTTGTTTTTGTTTTCGTTTTTTTGGTAGCCTATGTTCTTGTTCTTGTTTTTGTTTTCGTTTTTTTGGTAGCTTATGTTCTTGTTCTTGTTTTTGTATTTGTTTTTTTGGTAGCTTATGCTCTTGTTCTTGTTTTTGTTTTCGTTTTTTTTGGTAGCTTATGCTCTTGTTTTTGTTTTCATTTTTTTTGGTAGCTTATGTTCTTGTTCTTGTTTTCGTGTTTTGGTAGCTTACGTTCTTGTTCTTGTTTGCGTTTTTTTGGTAGCTTATGTTCTTCTTCTTGCTTTTGTTTTCTTTTTTTGGTATCTTATGTTCTTGTTTTTGTTTTCGTTTTTTTGGTAGCTTATGTTCTTGTTCTTGTTTTCGTTATTTTTTTGGTAGCTTATGCTCTTGTTCTTGTTTTTGTTTTCTTTTTTTTTGGTAGCTTATGTTCTTGTTCTTGTTTTTGTTTTCGTTTTTTTTTGGTAGCTTATGTTCTTGTTCTTGTTTTTGTTTTCGTTTTTTTTGGTAGCTTATGTTCTTCTTCTTGTTTTTGTTTTCGTTTTTTTTGGTAGCTTATGTTCTTGTTCTTGTTTTTGTTTTATTTCTTTTTGGTATCTTATGTTCTTATTTTTGTTTTTGTTTTTTTGGTAGCTTATGTTCTTGTTTTTGTTTTTTTGGTAGTTTATGTTCATGTTTTCGTTTTTTTGGTAGCTTATGTTCTTGTTCTTGTTTTTGTTTTCGTTTTTTTGGTAATTTATGTTCTAGTTCTTGTTTTTGTTTTCGTTATTTTGGTAGCTTATGTTTTTGTTCTTGTTTTTGTTTCATTTTTTTTGGTAGCTTATGTTCTTGCTCTTGTTTTTATTTTATTTTTTTGTAGCTTATGTTTTTGTTTTTTTTGGTAGCTTATGTTCTTGTTTTTGTTTTTGTTTTTTTGGTAGTTTATGTTCTTGTTCTTGTTTTTGTTTTCGTTTTTTTAGTAGCTTATGTTTTTGTTTTTTTGGTAGCTTATGTTCTTGTTTTTGTTTTTTTGGTAGCTTATGTTTTTTTGTAACATGTTTTTTTTGTGTAGCATTTGTTCTTAGTTTTCTTTTCTTAATCTTTTTTTGGTTTTAGTTATTTTTTTTTTTGTCTTTTTTCTTCATCATTTTATTCTTTTGCTTTTGTTTTTTTTTCTTTCTTTTTTCTTTCTTTCGTGTTTTTTTAAATTTTGTTTTGTTTTCATTTTTGTTTCTGATATTATTTTGTTTTTGTTTTTGTTTTTGTTTGTATTTGTTTGTTTTTGTTTGTTTGGTTTTTGTTTGGTTTTTTTGTATTTTGTTTTTTTTCTATTTTGTTTTTGTTTATGTTTTTGTGATTGTTTTTTTTCGTGTTTGCTTATGTTTTCATAAAATATTATTGTTTGAATTTCATTCAATAATTTCATGTACGCTCTTCCAGAAAAAATGATATTCGAATCAAAGTGAAAAACATTTTTCTTCACTCTTGACCTATTGTGACAACTGGGCGTATTTGGAAACCAGTTAACCGAACATTTTCTTTTTGGATGAAGAAGCTTTACCATAGAGATGATCTGATTATTTTTATAGAAAGCGAGTTTTTTCTATAGGCCTAATCAACTCCAATGCCTTTATCTTATGGCTCTTACTTACACTTGTCCTTGTCACAAGCTAGTTAATCATAATTCTATAAAACTAAACTTTCGAAATTAATTTTTTGAATCACTAATTTTGCATAGCACTTCACAAGTTTGGTGCAACCACTTGTTGTTTTTGTGTTATTTTTGAAGGAGTTAACGTCATCTGCCAAGCTATGAGACCACATGGGGTCACACTTCTAGATTTCCTCGACCCAATCGAAGGGGTGGTAGTGTGGTACTATTATGTAATAATAAGTTTCATCTTAAAATAGTAGCTAAACTCTGTTATTCTTCTTTTGAATAACCAAAATTCAAAATCTACTTTTTTTAAGGTAGCCTGTTCAGCCCAATTATTTAATTTTGTTGGAGGTCCATCTATAGGAATCACTTAATATTACACCACAAATCCATTTCAACATAAGAAAAGTAACCTCTTGTGTTATTCTAGAACACAACAAAATATAGTCCATATTATTTAGCTAAATATACCATCATCGCCTAATATTTTAGTAGCCCAGTTAGCTTAAGTAAATCACGGTTTAACCATGGTTATCATTGGGATAAAACCATGTTTTAAGCATGCTTTTAAGATAAGGACCACCATGGTAAAACCATGTTTAAAGCATGCTAAATAAGTAGTCTGCCCAGCTCAAAAACCATTAAAAAACAATGAAAACCCAAGTTTTCAGCTACTTGCCTTATGCTAAAATCACCATGGTTAAGCGATGGTTTAAGCAAAACTCATGCTGACTGAGAGGTGGTTTTCAGATCCATATGGATAATAATATTGATATAAACACAATCCGGTTAAACTCAATTTTAACTGGGTTTTTTTTATAATCATATAAACTTTCTCACTCACATATATCGACATACACTTGACTTTTCATCACTAGGCACTGAGATCCTTTCCCAATTCGGCACGCTTATCCATCTGAATATATATCCGATCATTGTGTTGTCAATACTAATATAAATCTAAAAAATATCAAATACCCAAACATCTTGTCCCTTAATATTGATAAAATTAACATGGACATTTTCCCATCAGACATCCTGTTATCGGTCCTATTAAAACATGATCTTCCCACTTATGATGATAACTAATTAACTGTTCATCTACAGGGTCTTCCAGATAAATCCGTACAATTCCCACGTCATGTTTAAAATCTAACAGCTCAAGGAAAAATAAAATTAAAACATTACAATTTTGACAGTTTATTCATCCGACTAAGAGCGTAAATCCGGCCATGATGCCGGCCTCAGCACGCTTGCGAAATTTAGCTACGGTATCGATCATCTCTGCCGTATCCAACAACCCCACTGCTTTTTAATGTCTTCTTTGATGGACACGATGCTGTTGTGAGGCTTCGCACAAACCTTGGCCTCTAGTCGCGCCCAAAAAAGTAGTCCAAGGGGTTTAGGTCAGGCGATTTGGAGGGCCAGAAGTCTTTCTCCCAAAATTGCACGCCGGATCTCTTGAGAAAGTTAACCGTCTTGCGCGTCATGTAGGTGGGGCCTACTCCTGTTAAAATACGACTTTTTTTACATGAATCTTTGACTTTCATCCATGGAATGATTTTGGCCTCCAAGATGTTTCTGTAGACCTTGGTATTCACTTTCTTGCAATTGACGAAAAAGTTGGTAAAGACGCTGCCCTCACTTGAATCCACTGAAAAGGCCATGACACTAACGGTTTTTTGTGGTCATCTTAGGGTAAACGTCAGTGCTCGAAGAGGCAATCTAGCGGTCATTGCGTCCGTTAAAGGATTAATCGACATTTAATATTTTCTCGTCAAAGAAGAACTTGACCGATTCGTTTTCATTCAACTCGTTAAAAACCTCCCTGCACTTCTTCAAGTGAATTTCATTCATCTTATTGGTCAGGAGATGCCTTTTACCTTGTGTCTAAGAGGTTAGACCGAGCTTCTTAATACCTTTTATTGGCGAAAATCGAGAATGACACGATCAGATGAGTGTGTGTGTGTGTGTGTGTGTGTGTGTGTGTGTGGGTGTGTGTGTGTGTGTGTGTGTGTGTGTGTGTGGGTGTGTGTGTGTGTGTGTGTGTCTGTGTGTGTATGTGTGTGTGTGTCCTTCTCTTATAATTTTATTAATAAATCTTATATGGGATAATTGGTTTTTTTTAAGCTTGAAAAAATTGTAATTAAAAAAAGGCATTTTCAAGCTCAATTTTATCCCCTAAGAAGGATAAAAAATAGCAAGTTCTACATATGAACTAAATTTGAAATATTTCTTTAAAAATATCTTCCGAATTACAAATATTTGAAAAATTTTGTAACACAAAATACTTTCATATAAACACGAAACATTAAATAAAATGGAATTAAAGTAAATCAAATAAAATAAGGTGGAAAAATAAATGTTCAACAGCATTTTGAAATAAAAAAGATTTTCAATTTATTTTTCAACATACAGGAAATTATTTTTAAAACACTGTATATGTTTAAAAGCATATTTCTCTGAAAAAAAGTTGGTGTTCATGAAAATTTTTAATATGTTAACCATAACTTGAAGAATGATTTATTATGGTTTGTGGTGAACACTGACGGTTTCCCAGTGAATGTTGGGCACCTTGTAGGTTCTCTCATCAGGTACACGACGATCCAATGGGTATCCCATGGGTTTCTTATCTGGATATTCTTGATCAGCAACACCGCAGTAGGCGTGAGTGCTTCCATGTTCATTGTCAGCCATGTCATCGTAAACTGCATCTTCACCACTTGTGATGGCAACGAAGAATTCGAATTCAAGACCTTCTTCCTTTCCTTTGGGCAACAACATTCGTTCTGGGTGACCACAGGAACGGGCAGAATCAGTCTTTGGAAGGTCTGAGCCAGATGCTACAGCCTCATCAGCCTTTTTAATGAGCTCATTGAAATGAGTTCTATCTTCGATGGTGACAGAAGATTCAGAGCTTTTGCGAAGAATTGTGTTTGCACCAGCAGACACTGAAAAAGTTTACATAATTAATTTTTATATATGCAATTAGCAAAAACTTACAAAATAACAAAGTTAAGAATTGTGTTTGCACAGGAGACACTGAAAAGCTGACATAATTAATTTTTATATATGCAATTAGCAAAAATTTACAAAATAACAAAAAATATGAATTGGTCAATGCATTTACTGTACATTTAAAATCACGTTAATTACTATACTATACGACTGAATGTGTCATTCTTCCAGATAATCATTAAAACAATTATTAAATAAAGTTTTTGTTTGGAAAACTGTATATAGCTTCTTAAAAATGTTGAACAATTAAACAAAAAAATAAAGAATACAATCAATATACAGTATTTGGTTTTGTTTGCTTTATCTTTGAACTATGTTTTCTATAATTTACCAAAGAACAAATGAATTATTTGTATTTAAATTAGTTAAATGTATTTTCATAATATGGTTGATGTAAAAAATGTATAGCTTCTTAGAAATGATGAACACTTAAACAAAAAAATAGAGAATAAAATCAATATACAGTATATGGTTTTGTTTACTTTATCTTTGAACTGTTTTCTATAATTTCTCTAAGAACAAATGAATTATTTGTATTTAAATTAGTTAAAAGTATTTTCATAATATGGTTGACGTAGAAAATGTATAGCTTCTTAGAAATGTTGAACAATTAAACAAAAAAATAAAGAATAAAATCAATATAAAGTATTTGGTTTTGTTTATTTTATCTTTGAACTGTGTTTTCAATAATTTATCAAAGAACAAATGAATTATTTGTATTTAAATTAGTTAAATGTATTTTCATAATATGGTTGATGTAGAAAGTGGCAAAATAATATTTATATGTAATGAACATTAACAGAATATAGTCACGTACTTTTATGCCAGAACTTGTCCATCTCAAAGCAGCCCCAACGAGCTTCGTCAAGGGTCATTTCGACATGATGGTAATCGTGTTTTGGACAGAAGAAAATTCTGATGGTTGCAAGTTCTTCAGCTTGGGCATTGGCTTCAATGTGGTATGTGAAAGGCTTGTGGTTTAATCTGTCTACTTCAGCTTTTACGTGGACATCAGGAACCTTATCACTACCATCCAAACCCATTGAGAGATCGAATTCGTATGGCTCGAAGAATGTTTCAAGTTCGCCATCAATTGCCATTTTCGTGATCTCAACATTAGCATAGGTAAGTTGTTCTTTTGTGTATGGTGGGAGGCTGTCCTTGTGATCCTTGAAAATGTTGTTCATGTACTTGTGCAGTCTGAAGAAAGATGGATCACGAGTAGCAGTCTCAAAATGTTCCATAACACCTGGAGGCATGTTGAACTTTCCTTTTGGATCAGCTTGACGGCCCAACATCATATGGGCATAGTTGTGAAGGGCACCATAATATTGTGCATTTGGACTGTCCATTGAAGATTCAATAGTATTTCCCAAAACATCAATACCACGATCGTTCATGATGTCAACAGTTTTACCTTCAGTATCGCGGAAATATCCATGAGCAATACCATCACGAATGCGGCTTTCCATTTCTTTGATGTCACGTACTCTTGCAACGCCAGCAACATCTTCGAATTTCTTATTGTCTGGACGTGAAGGGAATTCTCCGCCATATCTGTATGTGGTATGTGGAGCAAATCCTTCGGCAATAGGCTTATCCCAGTAAAGCTCATCAACCATTGGTAAGTTGTTAGACAAGCATTCAGCATCAAATCTTGCAGTTAACTGATGATGAACATAGAAGAAAAGTTCTCCTTTGCGATCTAATTTCTCCTTGTTCCACCAGAATGGGAAATCCATGTGCCAATGAACGTGATGAGAGTTCATGCCAATGTCTTCTCCGAAGTAAGCAACACGTTGTTCAGGATTACTTTGTGAGCCAGTGAAGTTCATGTGGAAATGTCCTTCGGTTTGTGTCATCTTAGCGGTGTAAGCCTTGCTAATGACCTCTGTGTTTGTAAACATATGTGGTGTGACTTCATACAATGGTGGAAGCGTCACATCCTCCGTAAGGTCAGAATGCGTTGCTGCAACATAAAGTGCATAAACAAACTCTCCCTCGTTCATTCGCTCTCTGAAGTAGGATGCAATTTTTTTAAACGACTCAAATGTCTTGCATGTTGCTAGAACGTCGAATAGCATGAGAGCCTCTTCTCTATGGCGAGGATTGAAAAGAGAGAACCAATGTTTCTGTTCAAGTACTTTATGATCCTCAACCTCCCTCATAAGCTTTTGTACAGCTTCACCTCCATCATGGCAGTTTTCTATATTTTCCAATGGGTTGAAGTTATGAGCAGCATCATACAGATCTGCAAAGTCTTTACTAATAGGCTCTGTAATCTTATACAACAACCTATTTATTGCTTGTTGCCGATGAGCCAAGTCATCGGACGAAACAGTGGCTACTGCCAAAGTTAGCAAAACAAAACCAAAAATGTTTTTCATTTTGTTTTTGTTGGAGTTCTGCGGAACTGAAGAAAATACTGAAAAGTTCTTTATATACTTGACAAACATTCTTTATCAGACGTTATCAGTGAAATTTTCATAATCAAAATGTAAAATTTAAAAATAGATTTAATATTTCTATTAAAAAGGCTTATTTTTATAATCAAAATTTAATATTTAAAATTATATTTAATGTTCTCGCTAAAAAAAGGCTTCATATCCAAATTGCTTAATTAAGGTGTGATTTTGACTGCATTTTCCTGGATTTCGTGTAAAGTCAGAGGCGAGTTTCTTCTGTATTTTTGTGTTAATAAATTTAAAAAATGGCATCACATATTACAATTAATTTGATGTGTTTTCCAAATTAATAGATATAAAGATACTTTGCTGCTTATTCAAGTTTTCAAAATTAATTTGTAAAAATAAATTTAATTAACTGAAAAATACGATGTCACATTTTCATTTTTTTTAGATACAGTGAAAACTCGCCTCTGATTTTATAGGATACAAAAAGTGGATTCGACGGCAAGAAAGTGCGATCAAAATCACATCTTAAGAAATTAAAGTCTTATTAAAAAAATATTCTTGGACTAGGCAAGCGTAAAACAAAATTGATATAAGTTTTCTTTCTGGTTAAAATAATGCCTAAAAATAGAGTTTAAACATTTCTTAAATATTTTTTTCATCTGATTTTTTTCGTCATAAACATAATATTCATAATAATATAGAACTTGAAAATGCGCCCCTATGAAAGATTTTGCACGCTGCAGTGCCTTACAAAAGGTAAATAATTCAAATTAAAAATGAAATAATTACTTTAAAAGAGGAAACAAGTTAAAAACATAATAAAATCATGTTGAAAATGCTTGGGACGAATTTTTCCTGTATTAAATCATTTAATGCTTATATTTTAAATTGTATTTATTGTATAAAACTTATTTATAAATACGTATAAACGTTTTGTTTACTACATTGAATACATTTCATTACAAAATATTGTCTTGTGATTAATTTATAGGCTTACAAAAATAGATGATTTACATTGGCTTCTACGAGACATACTTTGAAAGATTTCTTTAGATTGCCTATATGGTTCTAAACTTATATAGCATTGAGTTGTGCATCTATGATTCTTTAATATATGGTTATTATTCGTGTATGTATGTATTAATATAGTAGTTCGTCTTTTTTCCATTGCAAGTAAATGCATTACCCAAGTATTTCGTGTTTCGGGCCTATAACTAGAGATTATGTATGGGATAATTAAAAAAGTGGAAGATGGAAAGTCCCTACGATATATGAGCCAAGCCTATTAACTTATCTCTTCACAAAAATCAAGTGGGCGTTGGTCATTGCTTAGCTTAAATAGCTGTGCAATGGCTGATGCTTATATGATCTTGTGTTGCTACCGCTAGCGCGTTAAACTTATCCTCAGCTGGTCCCTGGTTCGATCCCAGAACCATCTGAGGACTTATTTATTTATTAAATTAAATATGCTGGCATACATTGTTGAGGACGGATGAGCCCAACCACTATGTGTTTCGGACCTATAACTAGAGATTATGAATGGAAAATTAAAAATTAGGGAGAGGGAATCCCTTACAATATATGGGTAAGGCGTGTCACCTTAATCTATTCACCAAATTCGAGCGGTCATTTTCCATGGCCTAGCTTAAATAGCTTAGCAATGGATGATGGTTATATGTTGTTGTGGTGCTAGCGCCAGCGCGTCAGACTCAACCCAGGCAGTCCTGGTTCGATCCCGGAGCCATCCGAAAATGTATGTATATATATATTCGTACTACCCACAAATTTTACTGATTGTGGTTTTCACTAATAACTTTGAAATTAAAAGTTTCTTCCGATATAAGGACAAAATTCCCGAAATGTTAAGATCCTCGCCGGTATATAAATTTGAGTGTGCTAAATGTAACTCTATCTATATTGGAAAAACAATCCGTTATTTTCAACTAGAATAAGTAAACATTTGGGAGTAAGCTATCTTACAGGCATGAAATTAACGTTACCACCATACAGTGTCATTCGTAATCATATTCAACATCAACAACAAGAACATTATAATTACAATTTAACAAGCGGCAATTTAAGATCATTGCTACCGCTCATCGGAGTTTAAGCTGCTGGTAAAAGAACGTTTTTTTCATAAGAACTGAGAAGTCAAATCGAAACACCATGGATTCTCTCCACTTAAAAACATTTTAATTCGACACAGTTGTTTTTTGATTGTATGGGTTACCCCTGTGTAGTATTTTTTCTAGTTAGAAAACGAGAAAAAACGGATTGAAATTTAGTTGAACCACAGTGTACTAAAGTACACTGTGGTTGCCACTGACATATATATACAGTATGTATATATATATATATATATATGTTTGTGAACCGCGGGTATATATTTTCTTTAATACAGGTTTGGTTAAATATTATTGCATATTTGCAATTTATTAACTTTCTTTTAGC